>JTDE01003528.1:32536-47664 GCA_014338405.1 Paragonimus skrjabini miyazakii
GGGTGATGTTCAACTTGAAATTAACCAAATCTCCGACTACTCATTAGTAATCTATACAGGCGCCTGGCGTCTCTAACTGCTACTCCAGCCATTTGGGAGCATGTTCCTTAGTACGAACAGCTAGTTGTCGGTTTGTGCTCCCTATGTAGCTCATACTGCAGCCACACGGGTATTTGTATAAACAGTGAAATGTGACAGAACCACATTGTTCGTTTGTAACCGGGGCGACTGGTAGGGTTCCCATTCGTTGCAGCATTATAAGTCTTGCATACAGCAGCTGTTAGACGCTTCCTCGTCATTGTTGACTAGCTGTCCCCTAGAAACGGGAGTTCTAAATTCCCCGTTCTCTTGGGTACCGTCGTCACTTCCACATTTGAGATGACGGCTTTGCTGTATCTTCTAATAAATTGCAGGGGTACCCGTTGACCTGCAGAGTGTCTGTCAGTAAGCCTAACTCTAGCTTTAGGTTGTCTTCTGTGTAAATCCCCCGTGCTCTGTGGAAAGGCATCCTGACTAGAATTTTCTTATGTTGCACCGGACAGAAGCTTTCGAAATGCATGTACTGTACAGTCCAGACCAGGTACGGAAGACAATCATTCGCTTCGGTCTCTCTCGTCAGTTTTAAGTTTGTGTGAGCTTGGTTCAACTTCGGGAATAACGTATTTGAATCACTCGAGCTCTCAAAAATGGCTAGAGTATCATCTACGTAGCGTCTGTACAACACCGGCTAATGAAACCGGTCGGCACATGCATACAGCATATGTACGGACTGCCCAAAACTCACAAAACTAATGTCCCACTTCGACCCATTATGTCCATGTGTAACGCATCGCAGCATGAATTAGCCTGTTGGTTATCTGGTTTGCTTGAACCAGTCAGAAAACAATTTAGTAGGTACGTATAGTTTCAGACAAATGGACGGGGTTGCAACTTAAAACTGACGAGAGAGAACGAAGCGAATGATTGTCTTCCGTACCTGGTCTGGACTGTACAGTACATGCATTTCGAAAGCTTCTGTCCGGTGCAACATAAGAAAATTCTAGTCAGGATGCCTTTCCACAGAGCACGGAGGATTTACACAGAAGACAACCTAAAGCTAGAGTTAGGCTTACTGACAGACACTCTGCAGGTCAACGGGTACCCCTGCAATTTATTAGAAGATACAGCAAAGCCGTCATCTCAAATGTGGAAGTGACGACGGTACCCAAGAGAACGGGGAATTTAGAACTCCCGTTTCTAGGGGACAGCTAGTCAACAATGACGAGGAAGCGTCTAACAGCTGCTGTATGCAAGACTTATAATGCTGCAACGAATGGGAACCCTACCAGTCGCCCCGGTTACAAACGAACAATGTGGTTCTGTCACATTTCACTGTTTATACAAATACCCGTGTGGCTGCAGTATGAGCTACATAGGGAGCACAAACCGACAACTAGCTGTTCGTACTAAGGAACATGCTCCCAAATGGCTGGAGTAGCAGTTAGAAATACCAGGCGCCTTTGTAGATGCCGATGGACGGCACCCCTCATCTTCGGTTGCAAGGCACATAATACAAACAGGACACATAGTCAAAGTTCCTGACGCGTTCTCGGTGATTTTTCGGAGCAACCGGAAACGCATACTCCAGTGTGCTGAGGCTTTGGCTATTAAACATCACAGTCCGCTCTGTGTATTCAAAAACAATTTATGTTGACACTGCGGCTACCCTGTTAGTTGGCATTCCCATAATTTTGATTTTCAGTTTTTGTGTCCGTCTGTTTAATCCCTTAAGCTATGCCTTCAGCTCTGTGAAATCTGGACTCGTTTAAAATTGGTTACATGTTCATGTATGATCAGAATGTACGAAATGTTCCTCCGGAGAGCATCACATGAATTGCTCATTCTCATTGTGTATAGCTTGTTTTTTTTCGATGTACAAGCACTAAGTTATTAAATATCCGAGTTTGAACAGGGATTGTGTTGGAAATTAGGTCCCTTCTTTTTCTATTGTAAACTGGGTTTTGTTCATTTGTATGATAGTCAAGCGTCAGTGTCGATCATCGGTGTATTGCTATTCATGCTGAGTCGACAATGGATACATTAGGTGTGGACACTGAGGTCACCGTTTCTGTTCAGTGGGGTTGTAAGACAGTTATGCAGACGATCCTGATGGTTATCGAACAGACGATTCAATATGGCTGCTGGTGGTTGAAGGAAGCCTCAAGGTTGCCAGATGATGTCATTGTGACTAGCTATCAGTGCCTAGGCAGGCCTATTGAGCGTGGTTTAGGAGTTTGCGTTGTTTGAAAACGCTCTCGGACATCGTTGTGTCACTATCGCCCATGAACCTGTATCTCTCAGTTTGTTGACTTCTTTTTTTCATAAACCCACATTTTTTGCTTGTGTTGTATAACATGCACCTTCGTTTGTGAGCAGTATAGCCCGTACACTAGGAAACTAGAAAGCAGATCCCAACACCAGGAAGACGAGCAACCAGAGGCGACTATTGGAATCGTGTGTATGCACTATGGGGGACGTGTCCCAAAGCGAATGACAATGCACTACTGCTCAATGTGTGCGGATACACGTCAGCCATGCAAATGAGTGTACGCGTCCGTTGTCTTACGCTTTTAGGTAACCTTTAATGGATTTCCTGCCATATGCAACTTTGCAGTCCAAACGTCTTTAGTCACATTTGTGCTTGGTTATCACTTTACGGCTTCGTCGTCTGTCGTCAGGACCGGCGACAGCCCATGTCACAGTACTTACAGGTACGGTTCAACGCTGAAAATACTTATGGTTTTTACCACTCCTGGGAGAAGAAAGCAGGAACGAACACAGAGAACCAGGGACAGTATCGCGATCATGAAAGGGTCGCTCGATATCACTAAGCCACAAAAACATGTGCGCGTGTAACGGAATACAATCCGCGAATTTTTGACCCTTTCAGCAAGTGAGGAAGAGGACGACCTTCGATCGAGCTTTACTTACTACGTGGCCAGGGAGCGAAACACTGGTGTACACCAGTTGTATTTATAGGTTTTTGGTGACCTTGGGACTGATCGGGTTGTAAGCGCGAAACTTAGAAATAAAATAAAGGAAAGGACATTCAATTTGCCAAAAACGAAAGTTGCAATTTTCTCGGCAAATAAGGTGAATGTTGGTATTGGTATGTTCGCCGAGCTCGGCACTTAGGTTGCAAACGTTTCATCACCAAGCGAGGTGACATCAGTGCGTAATCGTCTTAGCATACCGTTTTTTGAGCGTGGAGATTGGTGAAGTTCGATGGATGCCTGTTCTTATATAGCAGGATGAGTTGACCTTCTGATCTGAATTCTGGTTGGTCGCTCTCTGTTGTTTTTGGCCTGATCTACCATTGGCTGATTCTTGTTGCATTTGAACTTTGACTCGATGTCTGATTGGCTGTTTCCTGCCGTTCTTGAGTCTTTGATCTACAGTCTGATTGGGTGTTCCCAGTTGCTGTCGAACTTTGACCTCGAATCTGATTGGTTGGCCCCTGTAAATTGATCGGGTGAGTCCTTTCTTCGTTTTGGAGATCGCATCCGATTGGTTATTGATTGTCCCGTTTCGACTTCAGTCTGATCTGTTCAAGTTGCTGCGTTTGGGCTTACCGCCCTTTGGACTTGTTGATGTCTGCATATCTTCAAATCCTTGGTTCGCATCGGTTCGTAGACTGTGTCTGTTTGTTTGTTTATTGATCCGGCTGATGAATACCTGGCTTCAAGTAATTCTCTTGCATGTCTGGTGTTTGCCTGTGTAAGGACTTCTGCAGTATTCAAGTTGAATATGTGTCCAGTTTCATCATCATGGACGGAAATATAGAAGAAAATTAATGGAGCTTCTTGATGGCTAATTCGTGTTCATGTTGATAACTTCCGTCCGGTTTGGCCGACATAGTGTTGTTCACAGTCATTGCATTGGATTTTGTAAATGACGTTTCTTCTGTCAGCCGGTTTGAGTTGTTCCTTTGGTTTTGGTAGTAATCTCCTTGGAAAGAAGTAGTTTTTCCCAACAGTGGTGCATAGACCTACTTTCTACAAAAAAGATTTCAATATTTCAGAATGTGGTCTCGCCACTCCGTTGGGTGTTCACTCATTTTTTTAATCCTTTGCTGTACGTATTAAACGGAGGGATTTATGGTGGGTGCTGACATCCGCAATACCTTTTTGGATGAAATTATTACTGAAGTGTTTACCGTAACACCCGGTTGTCTAGTAACCAACTAACATCAGTGAGTAGTGCATAACGCCAACACATCAATCCAAGACAGCGTGTAACCGGTAACGACGTAAAGGTTTAAGTTTGCTTACGACGAAATGGACGGCGTCCGTTTCTTTTTATCAGATGGCTTTCACACATATATGTTGACATACCTGAGGGGTTATACCTTCACATGTACGTTCATTCTCCTTGTTGATTGTTTCAAGTCTTCGTAGCGTATACCCTTGTACTCATCACTGTGAGTTTTTATTTCAAGCTTGATTTCCGTTGGTCGCACTTTTGTTCTTGTAAGCAGTACTTTTGTGTCTTTATGTGATCTACAGCGTGGTATCGTCTCTTTGGCTGTAGCAGTCGTTCTTTCTCTGAGTCAGCGGTTACTGTTCCTAACCGACATTATGCACTGAACCGTTTGGTTCCGACTGTCCAGCTGGATGGTTTTGGTTTTGCCGTCTCTCCCTATTTGTATGCTCGCGCTTTCGCTTATCCTTATCCTGTATGTGAATTTCAGTACAACGACTGCATCCTGCAAGAGGGTACCGGTATTAATGTGGTTACGAAAATTTTGGTTCTGGAAAAATCGACAGACGGTTCAGCCCCTTCCATTCGAGTTCATTCGGATATTTTGAAGCACCTCAAACCCCATCAAGTGGATGGTACGTTTCAAAACCCGGAAAGCTTTTCAAAAGTATAAACACTAATATATTTTTTCGTGAACATGATGGTTTTTGTCATTGTGTTGAAGGTAATCGTTGTTCTTCGACTAACCTGGCTTGTCCTACCTAGATGAATATGTCGGTGGTGTTTATCCGCGATGCAAGCGCGGATTTTTAATCAAATCACTCCTTAGTTGCCATGACACTTTCCGTTCGAACGCGTTGCAAGTGTACGGGATTTACGATCCCTCGAAACTCCAGTGTTCCTGACGTGTGCTGCCAGTTTTCTGTCATGTTTGGCAGAGTTGGATAACCTAAACTGTAGGCATGATTTTTGCCTAACAATTTTCACAGTGGGATTTTTCAAAACAGGGTTCACAAAACTGTCTGTAATAGAAGGTAGTCTGTCTGTGTGTTTTCTTACATTATCAAAAATTGCAACAGCAAGCGACCTCACTTTATTGCTTACTGTTTATGCCATTCGTATGTCAATTGCATTTCATTTCCTTCTCAGCTGTTCGTTTTCTCTGGGACTGCGTGATTGAGTCCGTGGAACGTCAACAAAAATCCCCGAACGAATTGATGGGCGGAGCTATTCTAGCTCACTGCATGGGGCTTGGCAAGACACTCTCCGTGATCGCATTTATTCACACGTTATTCATGCACGCGGACGTGTTGAACATCCGTCGATGTTTGGTCATTTGTCCAGTGAACACGCTGCTCAATTGGAAACATGAATGGGAAATGTGGCTGCCTGAAAACGATCAGATTGATGTATTCGAATTAGCTTCTAAGGCGGATTTCAAGTATCGGGTGGATGTGCTCAAACACTGGTTTCGTAAGGTAAATGCTTTTTTTTACGTTGTTCAGAAGCAGACAACTCAGTGACTGTGCTTCAACAGTATATCTCACCGTCGCGCTTGGTGAAATGCACGTGAATCTGTGGTTTCTTACTTCGCTCCTTAACTGTGTTAGATATTTGATGATGTACTTCACGTTAGTCGGATTATATTTTCAGAGATATTCGTGATGGTTTAAATGATCTTGGTGTGAAGTTTGTTTTTCGGATCGAGTATTTACATGACACTAACCTGATTCGTCCATCCGCCAAGGGTAGGTATACTACATTTCAGAAATGGTGCGATAAAACTGACGTATATAGAATGTGCTTCATATTATCAAAGTGTGTAATGTACTACTTCATGATTCGTTCTCTACTCATACTCTTTTTATTGAATGCAAACTGATCATGTCACCGTCTTGTACATTTGACGTGATTACTGTTGAGTTTTCGACGTTGTTGGTGAGAGCATGTTTTTCTCGAGTGTTGCGGTTGTAATCTAGACCATTTTGAACTTCGTGCGAACAAAAACATAGTGCATACAAGCGATTCATATGTACTGGGCATCTCGATAAACCTATTCTCAATATGCGTTTAAACTAGCCCATCCCCGGCTCCACCTTCCTCACGTCCCATAGAGTTAGACATTGTGTAGTCTTCCAAGTGGCCCGGCATGACTGACAGTTTATCTCACCCTGGTTCACCTGACAACCTGAGGACCGTTTGGCTATCCACCACTCATCCCGGATTGTAAATTCATCAATGTAATTAAGTAAGCATCAGTGATTTTGAAGTGATAGTATAGTCAGTCTGCATTGTACTACAGTGTTTCGAATTCGTTTGTGACCAAGTCAACTCAGGTCGAATTGTTAGGACGTATCCAACTTTAAAGTCCTTCCCTTGAATAGAAACGGAAAACTTGCAAGGGTATATGCTGGTTGCATCTATGCCAGTAAAATACACATCCTGAATACCTTGAAAAGAAAGCGTGTAATGGGACGTTCACGCCTGTAGACGTTCGGAGCGGTTGGCAGATATTACCTACCTATCGACACATGTGCGCTAACTCGGACGATTAGGTTTACCAGAAATTTTTTCATAGTAGTCAACAAATAAGTGAAGACCCTTCAGCTAGCGAGCAAGGTGGGATTAATGTCAACATCTTAAATTCAATTCGGTGGTATAAGAATAAAGTGTCTAATATGAATATTTTACATTACAAGTTGTAAAGTCGTGTCAAGAAATAATTTGACAGTAAAATGTTGGCATTCGCATGCGCCGAGAACTATGTGGGATCAGTTATCAGATTTGTTTTGACTGGGTGATCAAAGTTCAATCCAAACAGTACAAAAGAGGAAGGAATAGGGATCATTTCACGGTGAAAATAGTGCACGAATGTTGTACTGTCCTGTAACTGGTGTCGTCGTATCGTTGATCATGTTGCGTAACTTTGAACGGTTATTCGCTTTGATACCTCGTGTGTAAGTGTATAACGGTACTTGTGGCCAAACAAAAAACAGGATAATGTCCGGATGGTATCGAAATTAACGCTGTTGTCGTTGAGCTTGTTGAACGTTGGTTGTCAACGAGTTTGTTGAGTGACCATAGCCGTTCTTATGGTTCACATTGTCCCTTAATATATTGCAGTATCGAATACAACGTGCCTGAGCGGTAGTTAACCTGAATTCGTACATCACGAGTCCAACGGGTTGATCAACGAATATGTACTGATAAATGCATTAGAGATGTGGTGATGGGTTGAATGTGATATTTCGAGGAAATGAAGAGCAGTGATGTAGAAGATATCAACCACGTTGGTGAGTTGCATCCATCTCCTAACCTCTAGTGTAATTTGATCGCATAGGGAAGGAAAATGATTTTTAAACTGTAAACATATGATGACTGTACAATAAAATGGCGGTTACCAACCGGCCTTATGCACTGGAATGCAATTTATCAATAGTTTCTTGCTGTGGGTTTCGGTGTGAGTATCACTCACAATCCGGATCCGTGTGTCTGTCATTTCATTCATAAAACGTTCATTTTATTTTCCTGTCACATTTACAGCTCGCGAAAATACATGAACCTAATTCGTGTCATAGTTTGCTTTCTGATTGTCCCGTTTAAGTAAATCAAAATGTTCTAGTGTTTCAGATATACTAGTGGCCCAACACCCTTATTCACTTCTACTAGGATTTTTTTACGCCAGTTCCATCATAACCTTTTGTTTCATACGTCTTTTTCTTTGTCTTTTTCATTGTCCCACTAATCCTCTTCGATCGTCGTTCACCTTGGAGTAAATGGAACTTATCGACATTATGTTTTCTGTTAATTTTATCCGTTATTTCCACACTTCATGCTCGTTCTGTCACGCAAACACTTTCCAACATGATTGTTCAGCCCATGGTCATCTGCTATGTACATCTGAAAGTTTAAAAAATTTCTTACAGGGTGGTGTTATGCTGATCGGCTATGATATGTTTCGCAATTTCATCAATACCCGGGGACGAAAAAGAGGGAATAAATTCTCCAAAGAGTCGATCACCCAAGCCCTTCTGGATCCTGGTCCAGACATTGTGATCTGCGATGAGGGGCATATTTTAAAGAACGACAAATCAGGTTTATCAAAAGCCATTTCACAAATTCGCACGCGAAGGCGCGTGATCTTAACCGGCACCCCATTGCAAAACAATCTCAGTGAATGTAAGTGAGAATGGTTCCAGGGAACTTATATCTTTAGAGCGAGTTTTCTTCTTTTACTGTACTACCTTACAACCTTGTAACGAAATATTTGTAAACTCTAGTCAACAACGATCTGACGGTAATTTCAGTGTAACGTATTACAACTCCTTCCCTGGATTTTTGAAGATAACGTTAGTCTCGACTGTTGTGTATGACATTTTGTTGTTTACGTTCATTGCTTAGTTGCACTTTTTTCAAAGTGGGATCGGGTTTGACACGTTGGCTCATCAGTCGACATTTTGTCGACTTCGTTGATCTAAGTTTTTCTCACACTGGCCATAACGCCGAACTTACCTACACCATTGATGGTCCGTTCAGTTGCGGATGGCCAACTATGGTGTCCACCTTCGTGAGTGGGGGTATTGGATGATAACGGTACTCTGTCTTGGTCACCACTTCATGAGCCATGTAATAACATTTGTGACCTTTAATACAGTTAGGCGGACTGAATTGCCAATTTCACTCCAAAATGTTTAGCAAATGGAAAGATTACTGCGCACTCACTAAATACCAAATACCAACGCTCATGTTCTTGCACAATCCAAATGGGTCTCGGCTCAACTGTGTTCTCACAGTCTTTCGATGTTAACTCGCACGCTAGCGACGGAGGTTGAAAGCTAGCTGCATCGTTTTGCTTTTCTCCTATGGGCTTAACTTATTTTCCCAAGCGGACATTGAAAACAAGCTTGCCAATTTATATAGACCGTTCAGTGCTACAGTAGAATAAACCAACTTCCTGCTGATAAAAAGAATGAAGGGACTAGGTGATACTTCGAGCAGAAACATTGGAATTAGATTCAGGCTTCACACATGATACTGCTGACCCGCAACTGCTAGTACATCATGCGACAATTAAAAAAACTTTCGTTACTTCAGGCTTTCTTGAAAGTAGACTTCCTATTTTCGCCTATTGCTTTGTCAACGCATGCGATTTGACATTGCTTATCCAATCTTCCATCGGGATTCTCTTCCTGGCGAACTTACTCTTAGGCTTATTTTGCGCATCTCACTTTCTTATCACTACCATTTCTTTCTCAGATCACGCTATGGTGAATTTCGTGAAGCCGAACCTTCTTGGAACGTTTCGCGAGTTTAATAACCGCTTTGCCAATCCCATCCGTAACGGACAGCATTCGAATTCGACTGAACGAGATGTGAACTTTATGAAAAAACGTGCCCACGTGTTGTACAAAACCCTGGATGGTTGTGTTCAAGTAAGGCTGTTTGTCGTATATTCACTTTTGCCAGTGTTGATTTCTGTGCAGGCAGTTTGCCCGTTACGGCTGTGTCCACGTTCTGTTTGTATGGAAGATTAACAGACTGGGGCATTATTGTTCTAATATACATATCAGTTTGTTTAACGTTGAACCAGTTACCATTAGTTAGCATCAGGGTCACGGCAAATCTGTTCACTTAACGACCATGAATCTGACTAAGTGGCAATGTGACACGAGCCATACGTCACCGCAACGGTTGCGAAGAAAGCGCTTGTAAAGGAGGAAAAGGTCTCGAAGCAAAAAACTGGAAAAAACTCGATTCGATACAGGGACCATTATTGTCGTAAATGCAGACACGCCGTGGATCGCTTCCATTTGGGTAGCGTTTTTAACCAACGATTTGAGTAATAACGAGGTATTTCGACGGGGTTGGCACCGTCTGCCAACTTTACTCAACGGTATAGTCACGCTCTTCGTGTTTCCTTACAAAATCATGGCTATACTCCATTGTTGTTGGTCTCAGTAAACTATGCGACAGCCGTTTTGCTGGCATATGAATTATATGTTTCAACCATCGTGGACCGCATTTTGTTTATTTATTCATTTGACTGAGTATCTGGTTTTCTGAACTACGCCATACCAAAGACCGTATTGCTCACGCGCTTATCCAACTTGGTGCGAACTAACAACTATATGAAATAGAACAACTTTGATAAGTGACAAGAATAGCACAGATTAAAACTGCTTACGATGCAGATATCTGAATTTGGGTCCAACAAGTGCTGTTTATTACCATCTTCACATGGGTTACAAACTAAATTTGGCCGTTGTTTGGATCTCAGCCTGGAATCTGGGAGCGCCTTATTGAAACAAGGTCTCATATTTCGAACCCAAGAGACGCACTGGTTATCAGACTGTAGCTTCCGGTCGAACTCGGTACGCGCAAACAGTGTTCGTTGTTACAATCGTCTGATTGGCATGCATATAATTTGTCCGAGCCAATGAGACCTGTGGGGTCTGCTTATTTTAAAGGAGTACTGATCAATCCGGTCGCAGTGCCAATAGTTTTGGGACATCGGTGATCAAACGCAGTTCGCTACCTAAGCGAACTACTTTCGGCGTACATAACAGCATTGTTGAATGACGTTTGTTTATAGGAATGTTGACTTTGTTGGTCCCAAAAGAAATGAAAAAACGCTTCCGGCTCATCCTTGTCAGGTTATCGGTTACTTTCGGACCCAAATCACATGTGGGCAACACACTTATCAGCCGTTTAATGTTGAGCAAGAGCATTCGAAATAGTCAATGTTTCAAGACAGATTAATGCCAGTATTGTTGGAAAAGATCCTGGTCATCTTCGCGCCTAACGCAACCATCCATCTCATTAGTTTAGACATGGTAATCTCGTGTCATGTATTCACTGCACCTCAGCTGAATACTGAATCTACTGAGTAACACAGTGCAGCGAACAACTATTTGATGCCGATTCCTCCCCTTTCATACCGTTATTTCTTTGTGACTGGAAATCTTGTCTGGCGCGCCCCAAAGTCACAGCCAGTGATGGTTGTGCGGAGAATTATTAACCCCTCGAATCTGCTGTCGTTTTGTACCCGCCCGTTTGTTTCTGTTCGTTTAATAGTGTGTGTTGCACTTCGTCTGTGGTTATACTTCGCAGTATTAAGTATCTACATAACAGACCTCTTTAACCAGGACTGCTTCTGTTTGGTTTTTTTGAGTACATTAAGTCTGGATAGGTTATGGAACTGCCGCGAGGGGACATGGACCCACGCCTGGAACAGAGACCAGTTCGGCTATCCTTCATGAGTGGACTATATTGAGGGATCACAACACATTGTATGTTCCACACGTACTCTAAGCGTTTGAGTAGCTTTCGTGATCATGAAATCGGCTGTCATGTCTGGACTATTGAAACGATTGTGTATACAGTAGGTGCGTTATGTCTGACTTGAACCCTTTACCATTGTTGTGCTTTGATCTGTTGATTGCGATACCCCTAAACCATTCCTTATGGGCCATTGTTTTGATATGCCTGCCAAACCATCAATTTATAACCATTCAATCGCGCAAACTTCTCTTTCTCGAAGCTGTCTACACATTTGGTTGTGTGAAACTGAACAAATCGGTGGAAAATCGATTTGATTGAAACCTGGTAATTAAAGTCAAATATTTGTGCGCATGTTCAATTCCATTTTCGTCCTGGAAAATTTACAGTCCAATTGGATTGTTGCGGAAAATATCCTGCAGATCGCTGAACAACCTTAATTTCGACTTGAAAATTACTCCGCGCCATCAGTAAAAATGGTCATTGTCAAGTAATTAGCACATCTTGCGAATAGCAAAAATGTGATGATTACCTTAACTGAACTCGTCTACTGCGCCAGCTGTGATTTCAAACCGATATGTTTCTGCCTGCTTTCGATTGTTTCTTGGGGCACGGTGCTGAGAATTCGCTGACTCTATTTTCATATGGTGTGCTACGTAGTTGACATATTGTATGTGATAGAACATAATGTGTAGCTTAACGAATTGGAGTCGAATCGATTTTTAATGACATACTCGATAAAATTTTTGTGAGCGTTTCATACAACTTGCCGTGCCAAGCGGCTTAGTTATTTGACATTTGGACGGTATAGCCTAAGGTTACTTTTGATAATCTTGCATTCGCACACGTTGGTTTCCGTCCACAGCGACCACCTTGAGAGGGTATAGAAGGTAGAGTAGGAAGTCGTTAGAAAGGACCGTTGCCATGTTAATTCTGTATGCAATTGTCCTTTGTATCATACGGCAAACATAGGAGAGCTTCTCTATCGTAGAGTATTTTAATGTTACTACCTTGTCTTTATCACTTATTCATCAAGTGTTTGTTGCTTAATGCTATTTCTTATGCGTATGCTCGAGTATAGAATCGTTGATCATATTTTGTCCTCGCATTGTTCAGGTTTGGTGGAGCAACGTGAACCCAGTTCATCGCCTGCGCGATTTCATGCCTCAAGTCTTACCTGAAGCTTAACAGTACAAGTTCTGATCAGCCCGTTTTCTTGTAGTCCAATCCAAATTATGATATCTTCTTTGTAGTGGCGTTTTGTCAGCCAATTGTTTCTTTGGGCTATCGCAAGCACAGTTCCCTGTGTATTTTTGTTGTTAGATACGTTTTCGTCGACTAGCTTTTTAATATCAACAAAGATAAATCAATACTTGTTCTGAAACTTAACTCCTACGTAGCTGTGAATGCGGTTTTAACTTAAAGGCGAGAAGGATAGGAGGAGGGAACGTTATTCATAAGCCCATGCATCTCAATCTAATGAACATATGGATGTCATCTACCCAGGAGACAGCCAGTTCAGTCCCGTGAGAGTAGTCTGTATTTGCAGGACAGATTCTGTATGGTTTTCGTTCTCTTGCTGTACAATTTGAAAATTATTCCCTCCACCTGAACCGAATAGCTGTCATCTCTGTCTTTTGGTTCGGGACACGAGCACAGACTACAGTTTCTAATTTATGTATTTGGTCCGCTAAGACCTTTGCTACTTAACTTGAATAAACGCGTTGTTTACCGATCACCTAGAAATTTGATGTCTTAGCAGCCGTTCGTGCATGATTTATGCTGCATACACTGGTTCGTTCTAGCTTGGACCCTGATTAATTTGGTTTATTGTCTAGCATACTGCTCAACCTGATTGAGTGGATTTTTGAGATCGGTTTAGGCATGTGATTGCCACATTCACCTGTTGTACAGTTGTTGAATTTGTCTATCACTCTTCCCTTTATCTACCGTTTTCAAAGCGCAAAGACTACAACTCCTTAACACAGTATCTTCCACCACGCTATGAGTATGTGATCATGTGCAGACTGAGTACAATACAGGGAAACCTTTACCGGGCCTATCTGAAAATCCGTGCTGACCGTATTGCAGCCCGGACGGAGCAACGTACTGACGATGGTTGCGTGGATCGGCGTAAAACATTGTTCTGTGATCAGCAAACACTCTACCGTGTATGGACCCATCCATTTTTGCTGCGTAGTCATGAAACTCGAGAAGCCCGCAAAGTATGCCTATTCCTTCTGTTTTCTTTCATTAAATCGTCATGTTTCTATTCCCGCCTAATGCAGGAGTCGACAGTCTACAGCCTGAGGTCTCAAACTGAATTGCCGTATCCACCGGTCTACGGCAATTCTAAAATACGATCCTGGCCTCAGATCTCATTTCATTCATTTGACTAACCACTACTTAATTATGATAAAGACTGTACGATACAGTAAGCCGACTTCAACCCTGACTCAATACTCACAGTCACGTGCGTGAATGCTAGTATACACTGGCTATTGATACCAATCTACACCCACCAGTTTTCCGGTGAGGAGAACATTCTGCACAGTGATCATAGCGCAAACACACCAATCGGGCCAGAGGCAGTTGATGTTGAAATTGATGCTTCGTCGAAAAATGTTCACACGGAACTTCTTGACACGAAGTGAGATGATTGATTGAGGTCGAACCCTAGTGTAAATGAGTTGATATCGTCAGAACTCCGTAGGAAATTTTTTTCTCTGATAATGGAGTTTATATACACTTGGCATCTGCGTTTAAGAGCACTCACTTATGCGTTACACTTTGTTCAACTATAAAATACACAAAGCGTAAGCCGCAAGCTTAACTAACTCATGCCCATCTCGATGGTACACATCTAGTCACATCCTACTGTTTCACTTGGTAGTGATCAAATTTTGTTTGGCAAACAGCACCAAGCATTACGCAAATTTGTTCCGTTTGACACCTCACGATTTAAACGTTGTTTCAGTAAAACAAACGTTTGTTATTTTGCTGGTTAGTAGTAGGGGTTTTTGTTACGTAAAGTGAATATCACAGTTGATCCAAGCTGTTACATTGTTTTTTTTTTAAAAGAAATAACCATCTCCTCCTATTAGCTATATCAAATTAATGTAACCCGCTGCCCAATCATACTTACATGCCAAGAAGAAGGTTGTCAACCCGGGACCTAATGAGCCAAAATGTGCACCAAGTAATGGCTCACGATTGTCAGCTTGTACATATTTATATACGAACAACGTGGTCCTCAAAGATGTATGTGCATTGCCAGCTCCACATAAAGCGGGGACCGATGTCTGTGTTGGCTTTCCAACTACGTATATATTTAATTAGTCTACCTTTACCCCTTCGCTCTTATCTATCTCTTCCTTCATCAGTTTCGCTTAGTTCTGCAATTCCCTAATGAAAAAAGCGGGTGTTGTTATTGATCATGTCTTAACGAACTTGGTCCACTGAACCACGCTCAGTTACGTCTGTATCGATGACACTCCCACACGATCGACTAGCCCACAAATAGTAGTCTTCGACTGGGCGTTCATCACTACACACTCTAATCATGAGTATCCGTTGATTAATTTATTGATGGATTCAGTATATCTGTCTAA
>JTDE01003528.1:61565-75906 GCA_014338405.1 Paragonimus skrjabini miyazakii
GCCAGGAACACCACTGGAGAAAAATTTTAGGCCAGCACTTTCGTGCACAAAAATCTACCTATAAACTAGCTACTAAGTTGCCGCTTCCCAGCCTAACCTATCAGTTGCAATCGAAGTACGACAGGGGTTGGGTGACATTCGTAAGACATAAATCAACCGAGTCTGTGAGATGAGATCATTATACTCGGACATCTCGGCGAAGTTCGTTATTGTTGGTAAGGTGTTCTCATCACATGCCGCCATTTCGGAATTTGCTGAGGGTCGAGAACGGACCTTGAGTAACCTCCACGCGAATGAGTCAGGTTTTGCATTCTGTTAACGCCGTAGCGGTATGGTGTAATGCGAAATGTTGGCTGGCCGATGTCGAGTTCATTTCTTGGTCTGTGAGACCCTGGGGTTTGCAGACTTTATATCCGAGGATACTACTTAATAGATGAGTTCAGTGCCCAAATGGATCACTTCTGAAGTGCATCTCTCCCAGCTCTACTCTAAGAGATGTTGGATCATGATCACAAAATAGTGATAAATATTGAGGCATGGCAGTAAAAACCTATCAGGAGGCCTGCAGGTGATGATTTGCCCCCGTTTGCAATTCGATTAGTTGTCATGGTTTGATGAGTCCCGTTATTTTTCTCCAGTATATAAAACCATTTCATCTGTCAGGTTGAGGGATTTGGTCAACTTCAAGCTGAATACCAGTTCATATTTGATCGCAGCTTTCGTGGTGAGAAAGACTTTCTGGCCAACCTCCTTCCAAAAAGCTACCGGACTCGAGTGTCGCTCTTGTTGGAGCTCATCAGTAGTGGTCGGACTATGGTAATTCGGTTGTGCCTAACGTGAGGCCAATGGTGCACTGGTCAACATCGTCGCGTCAGGAAAGCTTGAACAGAGCTCAAATCCCGACTGTGACAAAGATATGTGCCACTGATGACATTTCATAAGGGCTAAAACTGAGTCTAGTGTTTCTTTTCTAAACATGCCGGCTAAGTACGAAGGTCGCGAAAAAATGCTAGTGATTCTCAGCTTGAAAATATACAATTTGCTTTCTTTTCATCATTACGCAATAGTTAAGGATCTATCAGCTGTCGTCATATTGTTGTCACAACGATTTTAGGTCTTGCAGTGCGACGGGCTTGCTAGTTCTAATGACCTACCTGGCGAAACTGGACGGCGTGATGATCACATCGACAGTCACTCACGTTTAGTAAGTCTGTAAATAGAGACGACGAGCCATGAAGTCCTGATCGTCCTGGCTGGGGGTTGGAAGAAGGCTGATGGTTTTTTTGAAGAAAAAAAAGGAGTACTGCACTGCCATCCACCCACTGCATTGTGACAAGGGTTTTTGAATCAAACGCCTTGGTTGAAAACCTTTATCATTCCCCTGTCTATATCTGAGCATCCTAGCAGCACTTCAGTCCATATGCAACCATGAGGTCATAAAACTGCTACTTCGACCGTCTTAAAGTATAACCCGAGTCGCCCTATCTACTGCATACAGCAGAGCGAGTACGTGAAAGCACGGTACTGCCAACGCCCTCTCAAAATGTCCTATCCAATTTAATTCCCAAACGCCTCCTGACCTCCATTTCTGGTAGCCGTCTTGCAAATATAGCCAATCACAATGACATTGTTCAGATAGGTCCTAGCTCTTACCATGTGATCAACGCACCCTCGGCCGGATCGGGATCCTGCCTGTTCCCAAAGAAGATATCAACAGGCTTGCTGTGGTTGACCACCGTTGTCTCCGCCAATTGGCCCATATTAAGTGGACTGATCGCGTGAGCATTATGGCAGCTCGCCGGCGCGTAGTCTGGAACGCTCGGGATGCGCGATCAATTGGTCAATTAATCACGGTACACAGCTTGCGATGGTTGGGTCACGTACCCCGTGTGTCATCTGATCGTTTACCGTACAGGGCATTAGATACTGAGGCCACCAACAGTTGGGTAAAACCGCGTGGTGGCCAACCAACAGCGTGGCCACGAAATATGAAGACCTTGGCTGCTCCATTGAGCAAAGTGGATATGTGTCGCCTGCCTGGATGGAGTCCTCGTGATCACTCAAACCGCTGGTTAGAGACGCTATCCGAGATGGTAATGTGTCGCAATCAATGGCGTACCTGGATCCATACCATTTCTAGTTCTTCCGCTTAGTCTTCTTTTGTTGATTTTCAACCGTCTTAGTAACGTTTTCTTCTAGGATATTCCACGTCACTGTTGAGGTGAGCGGCGGCTGGAGCCACAGTACTTTTGGTCAGGCTCATGGCTGTTATGATGATGAGGATGAGCTCCTACCATCCAACCCCCGGTTTCCATCGTCCTTTGGGCCTAGAATGCGATTTAATGCAGGTGATTTCAGTGTTTGCACTCTAAAACGAGTAGGTCAACAGGCCACTCCCACGCGGACGTTGGATTCGTTGAACGTCGATGCTTGCTGTATTTCAGAAATTGGAATCCGGAGCAGTAGCCAACGTGTTTGACTGACAGCACTTGCAGTACCAACCCGATACTAATTGTTAGTCCACGGTCGCTGTCACCGAAGAAAATATAGTCCTCAGCACAAAGGTTGCAGCCGAAGCGGCAAATTGGATTTACGTTGGCAGCAGACCCTCTGCTCTCCGTCTGGCAGGTTCTGCTAAAACTATCTCCAGGCGCTAAATCAGAAACAGTTGTACTGTCTGTTCATACTCCAAATGACTGGAGTAACGTCAGTGTCAACGACTTTTTTGTCTCGGATCTGGTTGCCCTCCGGAGATTGATGCAGCTCTGAAATAGTCATGTTGATCAAAAATGTGAACGCCGAGACACGTTAAGGTGGTGGGTTATGGGTATCAGCACGTCGCCCAGATAAAGATGTGCGGCTGTTACAACTGTGAGCCGGACACAGGCTATTTTACGGCCAATAGTAGTTTTTGCCATCGTCCAACCTCTTCGAATCAGATCTGGTGTCAGGTAGACTACACAGCTGTTAGGTATGGGTACCGTAGCTCCATTCAAGACTGCCGTTTTTATTGGAGCACATACTAAGAATGGGATCACGCGTTGATAGGTTGTCGTCTTGCTACTTATTTCACTTGGAAAATACCTACTGACTGCAACGGCTGGCTGATCAACGACAAAACTGTGACCAAACTAGTACATGCAATGTTAGCAATCCAAACCTCGGAGATCCCAACGGCTGCTGGATCGCTATTTCGCAAGCCACTCACGACACAGATACCGTAGCGTACAACATGCTAGTTTGTGAGTTAACCAAACACTAGATCACATAGAAATCCCAATAATTGTTAGCTATCAGACGGAATAACCTTTACGGCAGTTTATAACACATTCAAAAGAAATATCCGTAAAAAAGCGGGGCGTAAACTGATTGCCGATAGTGAGGCTTGATTAACGGAGAAGTTCAATGACATTGAAAGCGCTTTTGTTGTAGGTGACACGAGCACACTCTCGGTTTGTCCGTTCGGTTGGTCTAGGCAGTCCGTTAATGGAATTACTACTGTGTTACCGCTCCTCAGTCGGTTAAGTAAGAACCACCTACTAAAACTGTAGTCCACAATCGCAATCTGGTTCTCAGACACCATAGGGCTGCTGGTCTAGATGATCTCGTGCAATCACTTTTCAAAGAAGGCGAGGTGTTAGCGAAGGCGATGACTCACTTGTTTCAACTTGTATGAACGACGGAGTATGTCCGTCTGTGCTAGGCCGTTCGACAATAGTTCCCGTATTCAAGAAAGGAGCCAGAGGCACTTTCAAGACACGTGTGGTGGTTACCTTGTCTGCAGTCGCAGTCAGGATTCTAATATCCGTCATACTTCGCTGACTCAGTGCAACCTGGAGGCAAACATTAAGGATGAATAGGCAGGGTTTCGTCTTGGACGCATCTGTGGGTCGCTCTTCGCCAAATCCTGGAACAGTATCGTGTGTACCACTGATCAACAGTTACCGTATTTTTTTATTACAAAGGTGCGTTTGATTTGGTGGATCGATCTACACTTTTAGAGTCACTTAAACACAGAGATGTATCGACCAAGTATGTGAGCATACTGTCGACGTTTCATTTCCATACTTCAGCTCAGGTTAGGGTTCAGGGTGATCTGTATGACAGTTTCAGAAACAGAAGCGGCGTACGTCAAGGCTGTCCATTTCAACTATTTTTGTTCAGCTTTGTGATAGACAGAACTGTGGAGGTCTGTCTGAAGCACCCACATGATGTCGGCGTGGATTCTCTACTTGGTGAAAGACTGGTTGGTTTTGTTGTGGTGACGAACAAGGCTGAGCGCTATTTTCCGCTATGTGAGAAGTTTCGAAATGCACTTCGTAGCTTCAAAATACAAAGCGGTTCAGCAAGACTGCTGAGATTACGTAAATCTACTATTGGACAGTGAGGTTGTGGAGATAGCTGGCCGGTTTGCGTACCTGGGAGATTGCATCAGCAGCAGCGAGATTACGAGAAATGAAATACAAGCTCGTATCCTCATGGTTAGGGCAGTACTCGCTAAGCTAAGTTATCGCCGGTGGAGTCATACCTTTGTAATTTGAAGGTTGCGTACATGTGACTACAGCTGTGTAACCTGGCCGCACAGAGCAGAAGGCGTGAGCCATCAGTGCACACGTTCGACCACTCGCATCGGGAAAAACTAATAGGTAAGCAACGAAGAAACTGAGGCGAATTAGTGGAGTATCGAGCGAGTTTTTTTGTTCAATATTTGACAGTGCACAGACTAAGATGGTTAGATCGTGTGGTAAGGATGCCAGCCAGTTGCCGATCACTCCGGACACTTGACGATGCCACAACCGACTGAGGCCTTCGAAACGCGCACAGTCAATGGTTAGACTTTAGATGAGATGGTGGCTAATCGAGATCACTGCTGTGCATGTTGTCATTTGTAGAGCTGTCCTGCTGATGCACCCCACTTCCACACATAATTCAAGCCTGTTTACAAGGTGTAGATACCTTGATGTTTGAGTTTAGACGTAATTAGGTCTCCTCTCATCTCATTTTTCCTGACGAAAGCCTGTTCTCCTTTTTGTTGATTAAGTATCAGCCCGAACTACTATGGTACTCTTGCCTTTGATGTTGTTAATGCTGCTATTTAGAAGAGTGAAAAGTGTCTGGCCTAAAACTCTCGTGCTAGTTACTTCGGCTAGTATCAGTAACTGCGATAACAAATTTCGGTTCCCACAATAAATGATGAAGGGCGTTACCATAAAGACTACCTTACCACTTCCAGATAGGTGAACGTTGCCGCTTAGCAGCTCGAACAGTGGTGGTTGGGGACTATAAGTAGTAATGGCTAACCGGGCTCAGTGGCGTGAACATTGCTGTTTTTTGGCCAAATTACTTCAAGTACACTTAATGTCGCGGGGGCAGCGAAAGCCGTGGATAAGATGTCTCACGGGTGAATCTTTACTTTTACCAATAGCTCGGTTGTTGGTTTGTAGAGTGTACGCACCTTGATGTTGATTGTTTGTGTGGAGACAAAGTTGAGTTTAGTAATTGAGTCCCCTTCGTTCCTTTTCTTTTTATTTCTCATCCAGAGCGTGCTCCTTACTTCATGACTGTACAGTAGTTGAGCATCAGCGCGAAACACTGATGGATTGATAAATTTGGTTATGATGATGATGCCTAGTTATCGTGCGACGAGGACCTCTGTTTCTTAATCACTAAGATCCTTTGAGTTGCTGCTACGCTATGAACATGTCTGAATTGCTAAACACGGGGTGACGCAACATTTTCGCAACACCAACTGCTCATACTATAAACACAATTATGAACTCATTTTCGGTATTAACCGCTACCGTCGGGTTCCGCACATCAGCTTCAAGCAGCCCTAATAGCCAGCGATTAACTTACTCTGTCATTCTTGTTATTTATATCGCCTTCCTGACAAGGAATTTGATGTCATCAGTACCGACTACGCCTATGCAATTTAAAATTAAAAAAAGAATGCCCACAAATATGAAGATGAGAACTGTATATGCTATTTGGCTTGACATCACTTTTGTGTAATTTTCTTAACTTTCCCATACACTATATTCTAACCTAACCATCGGGACCATTTTATCGTAGTTGGCATAGTTTAAGCTCCATGTCCGACCGTTTAACGTACACAGGTGCATCTGAGAGCATGACGGCAACTCCACAACTTAGTAAGCTGCAAATTTTGTCAAAATGCGTTTACTGTTTTTCTATCGGATGGCGAAAAGTACATAACGCAAAATGTAATTTCTTGTTCAGGAATGTGTAAGGAACGAAGGTTTATCCTTTTTCTACATTTGAAACAGCTTCTTCCAGTGCTACGGACAGATTAGGCAAAAGACACTAATCACGATGAGTCCACGTCACACCCTCGTGTTGTAAACGTGTGCTTAGCACACAAACAAACAAGAATGGATCTTAAAGAAAATGGCTGTAAGCAACAAATCAGGAATGTGCGATGAGCGACAGCTAAACTCACAGTAATCAGAGACTGAGATCCGGTTGATTCTCTGAGCATAGAGCGGCTGCAATTACGTAAAAGCGCAATTGGACAGTGCATTTGCTACCTAGTCTGCATCGCCTTAGCAATACTGCTCACGCATACCTCCGGGCCATCTGATTCGTTTTTAATGCGGCTTCAATTATTGTACAGACCAGAATGAATTAAATTTAGGTCAATGGTCATGTGCTCTTGGACAGGAAATCACAATATATGCGTTTCGCTATCCTATAGAGAACATAAAGCACACCTCAGCGACAGTTGTTTTTAGCCTGTAATATCTTGAGAAAACAGCGCCGTAAATCACTATCCTCTGTAAAAGCGAGCATATGGATATTGATCAGCTAGATGCACAGGACCCTTAAACGATAGAAAACACTACGGTGTAACACAATTCTCGAAGAAATCACTCGGTCTGGTTTTAAGTGTACTGGTGCCTTCCCCGGGCTTGCTGAGGCGTACTAAGAGGTTTTGTCTTCTGTTAAAGATAGCACTTCTCATTACTCACTGTCCATTCGTTTGTACCCAAAGTTTGGTACCCAAACACACAGTCGTCATGCATGCGAGCGTCCATCATCTTTACTCGATGTACGTACAACACGTGAGTGTGGCCAAAGCAGGAGACGCGTGCTAAGATCCGAAACCGGATACTAACGGCTCGAGCACAGTACACGTGTTAAAATGAAACCAGGTCGCACAGTAAACAAATTCTCAGCCGCTGTCGGCAACATAACATCCCAGTCAACCCGAACTAGACGGCTTAGAAATATAAGTTTGAAAGCAACCGCCACGTTAAGTTTTCACTGCTTTCGCGAGTGAGATGAGAAGCCAATCAAGTCACCGATTGACTTGGTTGCCGCCAAGGCTTCCGGCAATTTCGATCTGGCAGTTTGGATGTCCGCTTTACGGTCGTTTTACGTGTATACACACTGTCCTCTCAGACTGTAACCGGTATCATTGCTTCCAGTCTAAGCAACTACTCGTAAGCGAGACTGCGCGTGGTAAGCGGTGAAATGGCGTACGTCAGAAGTACCTAACCCACTATGCTTAATACTCGACCAAATCTGTTCGTTCCGAAGAAACGTCGATGAACTTTGTCTCTTCTGACACGGTGTTCCCGTCACACTGCCAATACTTCGGAGATACCGGTCGACAACAAACATTTACTCCATGAACATATTCCGAACAAATAAGCCATGTCTCACAAACGTACAAATGGATTGCTCGTACAGATGCAATACGCACCCGTCCTTTAGCAGAAAGACAAGGATCGACCCAACACCAAGGAGGGCGTAAGTTAGCAAACACCATCCAAGCTTTAGCCGCACCACTTGTGATCTCATCAGACATCCCACTAGAGTTAAAGCAATTCTGACACACCAGCTATCTTCAATCAGGTCGCTATCAGGGATGATAGCAGGTCTGTTTGGGGAGGAAATTTACGTCATGTCCACTGAAGAACTTAACGAGAAAGGTGTGCCTGGACGTACCGTGCATGAGACTGAGAAGACAACTAACTTCCCATATGAAGGGCAGTGTTTCAGCGTCTGGCGGAGTGTGAAGATGTGACTAGAGCAGCCACGAACAGAACGAAGCTCAGTTTGGTCCTCAAAAAAAAAACGCTGCTTACGTGCAACATCTCATCTACGCGCTGATGAAGGTAGCTTTAGTGCGACGGGAATAAGGACAATTCTCCTAGGACTTGCACAATATTTGTGTTAACTTCCTGTGAAGATGCTGTTGGCCTAACCTATCATTTGGAACAACTTCACCGACCCGGAGCTTCAGGGACACAGCTGCTAGCTACACGGCCAAGACTGGGTTCCCAACAACACAAATGAGTTCGTCTTCGTCAGGTGCCTAAGGACGTTTCAAGGATTTGACTTCAGTGGTTTCAAGGGCGGGGTAAACGTCAACGGATCAACCAACATACAAGGTGCCCGAAGGATGGTAAATGGTACAGGTAGTCATTCGAACTACTTTAGAGCTCTGAGGGTGGGTGCGGGCCATGTTTGAACCTGTCACTGGCTCCACAAATTGTTGCGCGCACACCCGATTTCCTGTCAGTTTTCATTCAGATGAAGTGGAAAAGCTTTATGGAATTCCCCGTAACAGTGACATCCCATCTTAATAGCGCACTGTGTCCAGTGTCAAGTGGACTAAATCATACTATCCATGTCAAAAGTTTCGGGTGGCCACACAAAAATGCGAGTGGTTGGCACCCGAAAGAACACTGCGTGTCGGACATATATCTAATGAGCGTCAGTCATCTGGTATACATTATTCCAGGTTAGAGTTGTTTCTTCAGGCTCGCCATGTACGACTAAAATGTTGATCTTCGTGGGTAGCTTGGCGGACGACATCATCATAGCGGCAATGAGCCTGACCAAAAGGCACTGTGGCTCGAGCCGCTGCTCAACTCGACAGTGACGTGGAATATCCTGGAAAACGTTAAAAAAATCTAATATCATCAGCGGACGTCATGACTGATCTCATCTTTTTCGATCGTTCCAAGGCCTTCCACTATGATCAATCGAGCATAAACTGATAGCCTATGGTGTACATAGAAATTTTTCGTCTGGGGTCTTCAGTCTCCACTCTAAGATGCACTGTTCAAGTTTGCTTTACTGTGCTCTGTTCCCGCTGTAATAACCAATTGCGGTGTAACACCATTTTAATGACTGTCCTTCAGATAAATCAACCATCGGGCGTAGGATTATTGTACATGGTCCTTATGGGAATTCCCATATGCTTTAAAGCATGTATTTACTCGGGACCCATGTGTATTGGCTCTAGACAGCTATAAATAGATTACTGTTTCACTCGTTGTTCTTTTTCTGACGACCCCTAAGACACTTCATAACAACACGAAATGTAAGCAAGATAAGTGAAAAAAGAACTGCGCAGTTTTTGAAGAAATACATTAAAAATCTAGGTCATATTAGAATGTAGTGAAACGCAATGCACATTCTGAGTAATATAAATGAACCGGCTCTATATTATACATCATACGTACTCATTTTGTGCCCGTAGTGGCATAAATGACCTCATATACCAGAATGTACTTCAATACGCGCATATACCCCGACCATGTAGCTGTAGCCAACATCCCTGTGCAGCGAACGTTTGCCAGAGTTGACATGCATAAGTGCAAGATCGAAGTCCACACGGTTGCTCTGGACCCATTTGGTCATAAAATTAGTCAAATCATCGACAACCGGAAGCCACGGTTTATTTGCGCCCACTAATTACGCGCGGACAACTGGTGCTGGAAGTTAGTATCGGCGGGAAAGACTGCTACCAACACAAAGATGCAACAGACGTTCACCCTTCAGACTCATAATTCAGGACGGTCATCTATGGCCATAGTGCGGCGCATTGTGGAAGCCATGAACCCTATTGGAATAAAAAAATGCGGACCAATGACGAAAAAATCTGAAATACGAACTGTAGACGAACACCGATAAGAAACATTCGGTTGTAATAAGTGACCTTAGACAACACATTAATCCAAATGGCGCACACCAACCTCTGGCAAACAAGCTGGACGCGAGAATCACAAAACTAACAACGCAAAACTGAACGGGGCCAAGATATCTGCGGCTGAAAGGCAATTTAGCAGTTCAAACCTACTATAAAAAACGCCTGACAGAACACTTTGACAACACAGAAGTCTGGTCCAAATCTACAAGGCGAAGGAAAGTGCAATACAGTTCGAACAGATACATTGCAAAAACCTCCGCCATTAGGACATGGACAAAAAATTCGACGCGCTGACAGCGGTCACAACGATTTCCCTAGTTAAAACAATAAGGACGAAGGAATACTTATATATGAAAATCCATTAGGCCGAGGCAAATAACCCGATGGGCTCACTCTAAATTTCCTGGCAAATCGACGCGGTAAATTGACGCGGGTAACTCGAAATTTGATTCAAATTTTCTCGCCGTTATTGTCTACGCATTTTTCGCTTTATTGGTGCCCTGTGCATCAAAAATTGCATTCGATTACTGTTATTCGGTAGCGAATAACAAACATAATCATGACGTATTGAAACCTTTGGGTTGCATTGTATCCGTTTCGGTATCTGTTTTATATTGTGTGTTACTCGTTTCTGTGGACAATGACGCGAGTCAGCTTTGACAGTGCTGGGGCTCAATTGACGGAGACAGTGAGCATTTGCGGCCGTTATGGATGTAAAATGTCTGTGCAAAACGGTATGCAATGCCACCAGTGTCAGAAGTGGTATCACCACGAATGCACTGGCCTCAACGAACACCAGTATAAGCAACTTTCTTCTTCTGCTTCAAATTTTATCTGCATGAGCTGCAGCTTTGATGAATGTCAAGGCGCCGCTTTGCCGCTAAGTAGTCACACAGGGTTAAGAAAGTGTAGCAACGCAGGAAACCTGCGACTGTAAATGCGGACATGTCCTTCTTAACACTATATGTCCTTCTGTTTCTTCTATAGGGAATAGGATGGAGGAATACCAGCGGACTCTGACCAAAGTGAAGCTGGAACTTCAGTCACTAAATGAATACATAGCGCTTGCCTTCCCTGGTGTCGCGGTCACCAAGAAGGCAGTTGCCCTGTCAAATGTACAGCGGCGAATATGAAAGAAAAAGCTCTCAGAGAAAGGAGAGCTGATTTAAGGGGCTGATTCCCCACAACATCTTCACCAACCGAACTAGCTAAGTCAGTCTTAGCTTCTTCGTTCTCGCTGGACGTTACAAATCTCGTACACGCCAGCAGGCTTTACGCCAAAACACCAAAAAGTCACTGGGCCTTTTGGTGACCTTGCCAGCCATGCTTAGTCTCGAGACTGGTGCAAAAATCAGAGGCTTTTAAATCCACCGACGTCCAGCTGGAAGGCGTTTCTTTCGGGCGCTCTCGGCATGAGAAGGCGAAACGGGGGCGGTAGGCTAAAACTAAGTCACGAATCATGGCAGACCGGAAACTACAACTGGAGACTAAGGCGTATCTACACAGGCCTATATGCCGGTGGTAGAAAGCAAGGATGCTGTTTCCGTAGTCGTTATCCCAATGGCCGACACCCCAAGCAAGGGCAAAATTGTTCAAGATACCGCACAAATGCCGTTCTCCGAATTACCTACGCCAAAAGCCACCAAGAGGCCCCATAGAAAATTCTTTCTTCCAAGAATTCAAAACGATAGGAGCCTGCTGGGGATGCAGCCTGTAACTCAAAAAGCATTTCATTGGCATACCCCACAAACAATTTCTACAAGCGGCTCCGTACAACCGCGCACACTGTCTCCCTTCAAACCCTTCATCCGACAGACGAAGAAGTCAAATTTGCCGTGGATGAGAACTCTCAAACACCCCGAAAAAGCGGAATTTAACAGGTGTACAGGGGTCGCAAGTTGCGACACCGAAAGTGCTGGTCAAGTGTCCTGCAGGGACGTTGACGTCACGCCCATAGCCCCGAAGGAGGGCCATCAGAACCATTCGACAATACATGCCAAGCCCAACACCACCACCCTCCTTGAGTCTAGGCCTTCTTTCCCAAACTCTTCCTCGCACTTTCCTCTCTCTTTTCTCGAAAGGTCAAATGAGGAAGTAGCTCTTGAGTGCATGTATACGAACTGTCTGAATTTGTTTAATAGGTTACCAGAAATCAGACAGTTGACTCACGACACACAACCCCAAATTTTTGCTTTCCCGGAGACCTGGCTCACATGTGACATCAGTGACGGTGAACTGAGTGTCCCCGGGTATTCAGTTTACCAAGCTGATTCTGCCCGAAAGAAAATAGGGGGTTCTGCGATTTTCTTCCAGCATTGTCTCCCAACACCCACGGTTATCAGTGGATTTCATTCCTCTGATAAATGTAATGCTCTGTGGCTTCGACCGCTTTGCGCGGCCGAGACTCACTCCTAGTGGGGGTTATCTATCGCTATCTCTCATCTGACGTCTCTGATGATGACACTCTTCTTGTAAACCTAGACTACTTCCTAGACTAACAAAACTTTATTCATCTGCTTATAATGGGCGACTTCAATGCTCCGAAATTAAACTGGGCATCAGTCTCCCACCGGGAATTTGGAAGCGGATTCTCGACCTCCCAATCGACGCTGATACGACGGAGAGCATCAACACAGCATGTCAACGCCCCAACACGGCATCGTTCTGGTCAGACTCCCTCCCTGCTCGGCCTAGTTATCACTGATGAGAGCCACCTGGCAGTCGGAGTGACCATCAAACCACCACTTGGACACAGTGACCACTCTCTGCTCATCTTTGATCTAATCTATTACTGGTTACAGCAACCAGTAAAAAAGTCCACACTTCGAAACTTTAATCAAACTGATTTTAACGGCCTGAGGAGCTACCTAAGTTCATTACTTCTTGATTATGGCTCCGCGGACCAGAACAACCGTGCACTTCGATGCGCAATTGAGAAAGCGAACAACTTATTTGTGCCGCGCAAACTGTGTACTTTCTCTTTTCGGCCAACTCTTCCGCACATATTACGTCGTCTCCTCGATGACCGTTCCCATTTATTCGCGAAGCATAAGATTACGGGAAATTTAGGGGACCTACGCGCGTTCCACATCGTTAGAATTAGGTGTAGACGGGGAATCCGTGAGCACACCAAACGCGTACTAAAAGGGTCCTCATCAAAGCTTGCGGGAACGGAAACTTCTTATTTAAGCATATGCGACGACTAAGAAAAAATAAACCCTCGGCTCATTCTCTGCGACTGCCGGACGGGAAGATCTCATCTGACTCCCTAGTTGTGACCGAGTTATTTAGGGAATACTACACGGCAATCTTTAACGTTGCACCGCCGGACTGGCACCCTATACTTCAGCAGCAGAATTTCCGGCAAACACTCGTTACCACCGAGTATTCCGTGCTGAATGTTGAAGGCCTTCTATTTAAGGTAAATTCATATAGTGCAATGGGTCCTGACAACATCCATCCCAGAATTCCCAAAGCAGCAGCCGCTAGCCTGGCAGATCCCTTTTATAAGCTGTTTAAACAGACACTCCAGATTGGCATTCTCCCTAGCACATGGAAGGAGACGAGGGTGACCCCCATATTTAGAGCGGGTGACTGGCACTCTCTGGCTAACTATCGGTCAATCAGTCTTACCAGTATTCCGTGCATGATAAATGAGCGCTTATTAAAGCGTCCCATCCTTAACCGCTTCCTATCAAACCATCCTTTATCCTCTACACAGCATGGCTTCCTTCCTAACCGGTCACGCATAACTACTATGCTTGTTTTCATAGACAGTCTGACGGGGGCCAGAGACAATGGTCTCATCTCAGATGCCATCTTCTTTGACTCTGCCAAGGCTTTCTATCGTGTCCCACACGGCCCCATGAAACACAAACTGGAACCCTATGGTATTCAAGGAGAGGTTCTTCGCTGGATTGTCTCTTTCCTCGATAATAGTATAGTAAGAATCAAAACCGGATCATACCTTTCATCTCTCTCTCATTTCTACGGGAGGTCCTCAAGGGTCAGTGCTAGGTCCTCTGTTATTTCTGATCTACATCATGAGTGCCACTGATCCCAGTACACTGCAGATTGATCTTGACGCGATTAAGCGTTCGTCGGACGACTGGAGTCTCCCAATAAATGACAGTAAGTGCGCACATATGCCACTCGATGGCGACACCTGCAACGCTTTTGTGTTTCATAGCACATTCGACATAGCAGATATCGCTGCGTGTAATCGGTAGAACGTGAATATCTCCGTTATCTTTCAGTTAAGAAATAATTCGTAGCAATTGGAGTTGTTCAAAATGTGTGATATGTTGCAGAAATTAAAATCTTGAAAATCTGTTCCCTAGAGATTTCTTTGTTTCAGTCTTCCGATGACGTAAACAA
>JTDE01003529.1:2604-20356 GCA_014338405.1 Paragonimus skrjabini miyazakii
CTTTAAAGTCAAGGCTCAGATCCGCAGAGTTACTGAGTGTCCGGCCAGACTACAGTGGAGAACTTGCATCTGCAGTCAGAAATAGAGCGGAAACGAAGTGGACGGTGCTCTTACAACGAAAATCCGTCCCGAATAACATCACACAGATTCCTCCTACTGTTTTCATTTAGTTTGTAGCTTAAGATATTGTGATAGGTCTGGGCGTAGGTATATTCACATATGAAGTAGGACAAAAGGTCGAAAACTATAGTAAGGCGTTCTAGTTAAACTATATTAAATCTAGGGGCGTTTCAAGTTCAAACATCGGATTAACACGGAGTCATCCAACGCGAAAGTTTTGCTTCCTCAACCCAACTATCCACCAATGCCATTTATCACCACACTGCCAGTTAATCCAACTACGTATAGGAAAAACAACTTAGGTGTGGATGGTCGTGAATTTTCTAACTGGGTAGATAATAGCGACCAACCCCGCTCGGCAGAAGGCTTTCATAGTCCGTGACCATGTCATCGCCTGGTCGTCTAGCGGTTTTCCTAACCACCAGGAGCCACACTGAGTGATGAAAGATGTTACAGGCGCTCCGTCGGCATACAGTGTACATGACCCAACCGGCAAAAATTGCATTTTCAACATCTGGATTATCGGTCACGAACTCGCACATTTCTCGAACACGTGCCGACGGACTGCTGCGTTGCTCACGAAGTCAATATGCGGCAGGCCAACTAACAGGAACAGCAGTAGCCAAATTCCGAGAGTCTGTATGTCTATATATCTTTCGGATGAATGTGTCCGGTTTCTGATCCATGGAGAGAAACCAAGTGCACACGTGTATGGTAAACTATGGATTTTCAGTAGCCCCTTTTGACGCCAAATTTCTTGATGTGCGATGTGCAAACTCCACTCTTCTGTACAACCTGTTCAACAAAACAGTGCCCTCGGGTTAGCAAATCCCCTATGCTCAGCATAGGAGAAATGTCTTTGGCGTGTGATTTTTTCAATCCGGGCGTTCGGTGAATATATTCTGAACTGGAGGTCGACCTGGGGGCAGTATATTATTCTGTTCGGTTAGCTTAAGCCATTTGTTCAATTCCTACGGCCTGCGGGATCCACTCAACACGATTAGCCAAAGAATGCTTACGGTTTCACATACTTATTTATCTCGTATCGTAGTGAGCAAAGACGTCTTCTTTATTCGCATGTGCGTTTTACCCGACTAAACAACTTCCCACGTAATTGTGTGGTTGCAGGTGGACGTGAATTATAGAAGGCGCACCGATGCATATATCCGTGATTGCGCAAATGGGCAATCCATACGCATGTGCATGGCCAGGCCAATAGCTCGCTCGTTCTTTCTCCGAATTCACTTTGTGAGCGTAATGCGCCATGCCGTTGCCCATCAACCTCGTTAAGTTGATGCGTTCGTTATTTTGGGGGTGCTTTTGTTTTACATCAAGCCTGTGATCGGACAGTATGGAGGTTGCACCCATGTTTGATGTGATTGTAATTTGTTTCAAGATTCGAAAACTGTTGCCCGTTCCAAAGGCGACGCAAAGTTTTTTCTCCACTGACGACGTCCTTTTGTGATGTTGGGTGTTGTATGCTTCCAACACGGTACTCTGTTACGCACAGGGCTTTAATGCTGTTGACAATATGTTACTAACTACAGCACCAGCCATCTCAGCTGGACTGTGTAACATTAGAGATTTGAAAAGAAGGGCATTGTTGAGTCTTGCTAAAATATCCTTTCGACGTCAGGTGACTAGTTATGACCATGGCTGACTGAATTTCCAATTGATGCTCCTTTGCCTTCTCCTGTTGCAGGATTGATGTGACTTCTCCGTTGTATACAAGTTGTGCATGTCATAAAATGGATCCTTGCACAGGTGAGTTTTTCAACAATTTCTTGGTTTACCGTTGCTCTGTGTGGTCAACCGTATGCTTCATGCTTGGTTCAGTACTATGTTGTTTAACGCTACGATACGATCAATAAGCTTGCTGGTTTGCATAAATGTCATTCGGTTTGTTGTATGGCGGTAAGTGCCTTATGACGTAACGACTGTCGGTTTCCTGTGTTTCTGCGAAAGGAAATGTGTAAACCCGGTGTGTCTAACATTTCTGTTACTTGTCGGACATGGATCAAAGTTCAGTTCCACGTCCTTCGGACACACTGACTGACCGTATTCTTTGCAACTCGAGGAGGAGTATTTTGGCTGGTCTTTGGCTATTCGAATTCAGGGCCCCGTGAGTGATTTTCAATTGAAGGGTTGGATTGAGCTTGCAAATGTGCGTGGAAATCTTTTCTGTTCATTTTAAACATGACATTTTTCAAACAACAGTATATGTTGGTAGCGTCGATAGAATCACAGTTTGCCAGTCGAGTCCCAAACCGACGGGATCACTGCTAATCTGTGCATCATTACACATTGGACTGGTGTAACCAGATGCAAACACCAACCGGTTATAGCGAAGACGTGTTAGGTGTGATGAATTAGACGCAGCTCGTTATTTCTGCCCCGCAAGGGTCCTTTTGAATGGGTTGATCAATCAGCACTTTTAGTATAAAAATCGGGTGTCTGTGCGTAATGATGTTGCTCTATTACACGTGTTCAAATTAGACTGTAGGAGAACTTATCGATTACATTCTGCCAATGGTTAGCCCACATTAAATGGACTGATCACATGAGCAGTGTGGCAGTTCAGGGGCGCCTATTCCGGATCGTTGGGGATGCGCGATCAATTGGGCAACTACTCACGTTGCACAGCCTGCGATGGTTGGGTCACATACTCCGTATTCCAGCTGAGCATTTACCCTACCGAGCATTATATACTGAGACCACCAGCAGTTGGGTGAAACCACATGGTGGTTCGGCAACAACGTGGTCACGAAATATGAAGACCCTGACTGCTCCACTGAGCAGAGTGGGTAGGTGTCGCCTGCCTGGATGGGGCCCTCGTGATCACTCATGCCGCTGGTTAGAGACGCTATCCGAGATGGCACTGTGTTGTACTCAGTGGCGTACCTGTATCCATACCATTTCTAGTTCTTCCGCTTAGTCTTGTTTTAATAATGTTCAACCTTCTTAGTAACGTTTTCTTCTAGGATATTCCACGTCATTGTTGAGGTGAACGGCGGTCCGAACCACAATACCTTTTGGTCAGGCTCATGGCTGTTATGATGATGATGATGATCTGTTAATGGTAGTTGTTTACTTCCATCATTCTTCAGTTTGGTCGCAGACAACGTATTTGTGGAATTTCTGCGCCGTACAGAAGATTCAGACATTAATCTGGACTGTGTTGATGACCGGGTACTATTGTTTGACGATTTACATGTCACAGATTTTGTTAGCTATTTCCTCTATGCAGTTATAGATTTACAGCTTTGACCTGTAACATGCTACAATATTCATTCATTCACAACTGCTTGGAGCCAGACCAGAAGGTACTATGGCACTGGCTGCCACTCACCGCAAGAGTGATGTGGAGTAACCTAGAAAATGAAATGTTTACTAAAAAGGGTTGAAAATTGACAAAAGTAGTCTAAGCGAAAGGAACAAAAATCGTATGTATTCAGGTACGTCATTGACTGTGAAACATTGCCATCTTCGCTAGCTTGTCTAACCAGCGATTTGAGTGATCACAAAGACCTCAGCTAATCAGGCGATATCTACCCACTTTGCTTAGTAAAATAGTCATGGTCCTCATATTTAGCGACGACTCTGTTGCTCGACCTCCACTCGGTTTTATCCAATTATTGGTTGGCTTAGCATACAATGCCTAACACGATAAACACTCAGCTGGCATGCAGAGTACATGACCCAACCGTCGCAAACTATGCAACGTGATTACTTGACGAAGTGATGATGATGATGGCGGAGACAACGATGGTCAAATACAGCAAGTCTGTCGACATCTTCGTCACGAACGGGCTAACTCTTTGAACCACTGAGCAACAGTAGGCACACAACCACTTTATACCCTTCCTTTTAGCGACGACTGGACATCTTTTTGACGCCGCAGATGACAGGTTGGTAAAGGCATCTCATGCCTTCCCTGTCCTCGCTGGTCTCTCATCAGCGTCGTTACAACTGGATGAGGTCATACTTTCCAAACATGTGAAGCTGACCACAGTCTCAAACGGATTGTTTTGCAATAGAGAAACTAGGGTTGAGAACGTTCCAATCTTGAAACGGCAGTTTACACTTTGGAGGTGCGAAGCGCATTTCGTACAGACCAGCCCGGACGTTCATCTTGAGTAGCATGGCCAACATGTCTTCAGTAGAAGAACTAAGCATGACACTGTTATCTGCATACCCCATGTCGATCAACTGAGATCCAGGAAGAGACTGCACACCAAATTCAGGAAACAGGGTTTGGACAGCTTTAATAAACACCGCTAGGGGGTGAGCGTCTGAGGCAGTTGACCATAAACCCTTGCCATGTTTGTAAATTGGCTTAACAGTGATCTCAGCAGATTCACATTTTACCCCGGTACTCTTTTGATGAACACGGTTCTAGTGAATGTTACAAGTAACCGAATCGAATGACCTGCAAGAGCTGATGGTCCATGATCCGTCGCATGGTAAAAATTTCATCAGCACCATCTCGGGAGCGTCGGAATCCAGCCTGTTCTTCACATATCACCCTTTCCCTTAGCTTAGGGAGCTGACACATAATTGGGCTAATGAATGACTTGAACACGACGTTCGCTAGCCTGATGCCTCTGTGGTCATCACGTAAGCTTCGGATCCCCATTTTGAAGACGGGGATTACTGTTGACAAGCACCAACCACAAGGCACCTCTTAGTTTTAAGGTCAACTTCTCCCCACCATCCTTGAAAAGAGTAAGAGAGAATCGATCTGGTCTTGTTAGGCTTCAGTTACGTAAGCTGCTGAGCCACTTTTATTTCTGACGGAGGACCGTCTGGAACGCAATAACTGTTTGATCTGGTTTTATCGTTTGTATGGCCTGGGTGAAGCCAGCTGAACTGTTTCTCAGTGTTCAATGCTCCCGACAGTCAGCGCGATTGACTAGTGATAAACGAACCATTTTTTCACAAATGATATCACTTACACCGACTCGACGTCCAGGACAGTTACGAATCAGGGGAATGGGTTTCCGTTTTTTCCAGACAAAAATACTTATTCCATCTCCGTTCGACCAGATGGTGCTCATCCTCTTTGTGATAGCCTCTAATCAATCTGCGTTTAAGTTCTCGACGATCACCATCATATTAAGAGCTGTGCGGAATTACGCGACGCTTGGTTATAAGATTTATGGACGTTACAGAGATTCGGTTCTGACACCAGTTCACAACTTCTTCGAAACATACCTTTTCATAACAAGTGTTCAAGGCTGTTGAATGAATAGCAGTGCTAGAATCGTACACTCGCAACCGCAACGCACAGCACACATCAAGCTGCAAACCTGAAAGAGTACTTGTCAAGACAGCTTGCTGACCAACTTATTGGAGTGTGTGAATATTAAAAGTATCAATGTTTACCAGTTTTCTTGGCTTTGGGACGTAATTGTCATCCGAGGACACATGGTAGGCAGAAAACTCGGGGACAAAGTGGAAGGAGAAAGTCGTAATGGATGAACAGTGATGCTGGGGGTGGGGAATGATAACTTTTGATACTTCGCCGTTGTTTATGCCGCAGAAGGCGGTTAACCAGTGTGTCTGTTTCAGAAGTTCGATCTACGGGACAACAAGACACATGATTTTCTTGAGGACCATACCCGGAGCTAGTGTCTTAACAGCCTGACTCATGTGGCAATGAGGAACTTGCCTACCCCGAGAACGCAGTGAATAAGACAGTGTTATCTGTTGCCGATCAGTGTTGCGCTCAGTGGATGTATTCGGCGCCACATCAGACTTTTGGGGGATACCGGATGTTTTCCGAACATATTGGATAATACGCCGGCGGTTCCTGTCAACCGTTGGGCGATCGGAGTGTTATTTGTTCGAGGATGTCTTCTGTAACACCCCTCCCCATTCTTCTTGATACGGAAGAAAGCAGTGCCACAACTACAAAAATAGTCGTGCTGTATTTTCATAGGATCGTGTCTCATTATTTAAACAGTCCTATGCGGTCAGTAGTGCGAAGTACAACTTTGAGTGTAATTGCTTTTCGCCCGACTGCTCCCCTGTGTGACAAGGTTGCACTTGATTCGGCCGAACTTCTAGTCAGACTAGCCCGCCGGATCGATACACTGCACAAGTCTGACAATCACAACAGGGTAGCAGAACAACTTCAGTAAAAGACTTATACCGTGTTCAGGTGTGAGAAGAAATGCGTGGAAAACAAGCTTGTTTTCAATACTTCCTTATCAGAGTATGTACATTTTTGTGAGTTCGCCGAGGTTAGTGCATTAGTGGAGTAAGGTGGTTGATAGTCAATTCCTGCGTTCAGTCGCTCGCACCCGGTGGCGCGAACGTGTGGACAGTTGTGAGATTAAAAGTCAGATATTTGGTAGGGAATGACATGATTTCCTTTGTTCATTTCTTTAGTATCCGCTGACCTAAGTAATCAAACGCTGTACTGATACTGTCACCTCATCGTCTGCTTCATCAAACATCCTTTGCCGACATCACAACCGATTGGCCCAGTACACAAAGTGGACAAAGGATAACATGGTGTAAAGAAATGAAATCAGTTACTAAGAGATTAGCCTTTGGCGATTTCATCCTTGTGGTCCGTCTTAATTCTTGCTGAATATCTTAGGGTATATTGTGATTAATCAGGTTGATTAATCTGAACGTTGTTTATCTGAGTTGTCTGTGAATTAATCTCAGTTATGTAGGTGCGGCAGTGATATGCCACGAGGAAGCTCTCTTACAAATGTAGTCTCATTGACAACTGGATTGCTTATTGCAACTTGATGTTTACTTAAATTTCGATCTCTAACCTGGGACTTTTCCTTTTTTGGGGTTGTGTCATAATTTAGTGCCCATATGAACCACTCATGTAATGTTTATTACAATGGTGATGACTGTATATCTTTTTGTCGCCTAAAGTTTCTTATTTAAAGTTTTCCATCCAGTTCGCTACAGCAATGTATTCCTTTTCTCTCGGTCCGTGTATTCCTACCGAAGTCAGTTAGTCAGTGAACACTAATCTGATGTGAAACATATAGCGCCTTTATGTCAGCTGATTTTACTTAGTACACGAATATACAGACGTTATCTTACGGTAATTTTGTCGTTGTTGGTCAGATCAACACCAGTATCGTGGACTGTCAATAAAAAGATGTCAGGGATTGAATGGTTTAGTTAGTGAACAGCGGATTTGGGAAATGTGGATAAGATCGACGTGGTTTTTCTGAATTCATGGGGTGGTGGCTTACGAAAAAACTGTGTGGAGTTTAAACGGCGATATTCAGACCTTGTATTTCGCCGGTGCATTGGGTGAAGAATGGGTTGTATTAGTCAGGTTCCGTGAACAAAAGGAGTAAACAAGTTCCTCACAGACGTGTCACCGCGGGGGATCCATTATCAACGGTAACCCGTTAGTTAATGGGCAATAATTGTGTCTCCCAACTCGTCGTTTGAGAAGACTGTTTACTAGTCGTGAACGAAAGCGGTTGAACATTGAACTATAATAATTTGATAATATTTAACGTAAGGTCATTAGTGTAGTCAGCAAGATTGCCTCGTGAAAGTGTGTGTCAACTGCAATCATTTGTGAATGCTCTTCAGTTGATACAGCTCCATGGTAACAATAGTAACTGTGTTGGGGCTTGCGCTAGGGCACGTGTTGGTTGGTAATAAAACGGTAAAGGTTTCCTACTGTTCAGAGATACGTTGTACAGTCGATTACATTTAATCTCAGAAACAATGAATAAAGAGGTAAGTAGAGTAGGGGAAAACTGTTGATTTATTCATTCGTTCAATTCATTATCTCGATTGATGAGGATGTGTTATGATATTCAGCCTTGCTCATTAATCCACACTTCAGCATGTTTTACAGTTGCGAACCGAAAGCGGTTGTTATGGTTTTTCGTAGCTGGCTTCTTTCGACCTTAAATCGTTAGTAGTTGTTAGTATGAACGATATTGGTCAAAACAGTAGAAGATCAAAGCTACCTGTTTTATGTTCGTTCAAACGTTCAAGAGGACTTGCTACATACTGTCCGATCATTAGGCTTTTTAACTCCTCTAGTGTCGAAAATAGTGAGAATCTTTCTGTCGTGCTACACTATCTAGTTTGTCAAGCCGTTCTCTTTGTGATAATTGGTTTTTGCTGGATTCCCCTTTAACATGTTCCTTGGTGCTTGGTTAAGCTGTGGTTACTGACACGTATACCATTAACCTAAACGGTACTCGCGTTGTTGAACGTCAGCTTCGTTGTTTTGAAGCATGTTCGGACGTTCCGACTACAATAGGGTGCCTACGTCAACATTCTATGTCCACAGTCTCTCTCTGCCCTGCTTGCTGATCCAGTGAGTCAATTCACTAGTCTAGGGTATTCGCTCCTCCCCCCCCCCAACCCAGGTGCCATAAGAACCACCCGAACGACTTGACTGTAATGAACGTGTAGATTCAGTGTTGTTATTGGGCTTGGATTGCACTGGGTCAATACTGCCTTGTGACTAGATTGTGTCTGTCCCAGTGTGTATGGAATTTATCCGGCCATGTAAACTTAACGATATGGTAGGTACAAGCCGGTCCCAGAACATCTCAGTAGATTGGCCACTGAAGCTTACATCGGGGAGACGTAGCGACTCACGGTATATGCCTAGTGTTCGACGGACTGAAGACAAACGTTGTGCGCGGTCCTTCTTGGTACGTCACAAAAGCCGGCAAAAACTCTAAAACTGACCGAGACCCGTTGTCACGTTGCGCACGGCTTTCCTTGAATCAAAATAATACAACGTAACAGGGTTACAAAAATTGCGGGAGACCTCAACTGAATTAGAATTGCTGTGACGCTGAGCTGTATCTTTACGACACGGTTTACGAACAGTTCGACAACAGTTTTTACTCAGACCTCTTACACCAACCCGACTCAGTTTGGATAAACCCTGTCGGTAGAAATCCTTTGACGTGTTTTTTGACTTCGTTCCTTATTGTCGGATCCCTCATGTAGTCGTGCTGAAACCAGGCTATTGATTAATACGTTGTTGCCTAACACTCTAATGCTCGAGTTTGGTAAAATACGATGAATATCTTTGTATGCTGATTGTAAAGGCTTTTGGAGATTATCACAGATAAGTTCAGCACGTTCAAAGCTGTTACGCTGGTATCCATAATCCCTATCATAAATGTATATGCGACTTAGAGACTTATACGTCAGCTTGCAGTTTTTCTAACATCATGCTGCCTATAAACTGACGTTGTTTTTTATCCTCACAGTTTTTATAGTACGACATTCCCTCAGAATATCTCTGATTACTGACCACACGTTAAACAATGCATATGATTGCAACATAAGCATCGTTACAGGCGTGAATTTGCACTGTTTTAAGGATAGTTAAAGTGTTAGTAAACAAAGACTATAGGTCAATATCAAGGAATGTGTTGTCCAACTTGCACGTGACCTTTGCTGGTAATTTATGTGTGGAAACCTTGATGTTGGTTGGAGCATTTTTCATGAGTTCCAAAGTACGACTGCATACATGTAGCGAAAGTGTACCGCTTTTCAATGCCATGTTAGGGTTAATATCAATCGACTCAGATTTTTTCAGATTCGTCTGTGATCATACAGTCCCAGGATATCAACTTACTGGGGGCCACAGATGAACTTGTTTCGGGTTTTATTCGCACATTTTCACTAGGTATCTATTTAAGCAGTTACCTTATGCATATTTGTCCGATACTAGTTTGATATTTCGTGACTGCATGACCATCAGAATGAAAATACGGCGACGAGATGCTCGGCGGTTCTGGAGATATAGGCTTTCCAGTTGCTTTAGTGTTTGAAACCAAAATGCTGTTGTTGTGGTAACGCTTTATTAAAATCGCGAACTTATTTGGTCCAGATTAAATTTTAATAATAATGTACTGCTTGTGATTAGTTCCGATTGTATCCATCATCATAGTAACAGTTCCTCAATTCTAACGCTTTGTGATTATCCGAGGGGGTGGGACATATTGAGAGGTTGATTGTATACACGTAATTTCCGGGAAAATTTGCAGGTACGTTGTAACATCGTGCTTATATGAAAAGGACGTACACCATGTGTTGAGCATTTATTACAGCACTGTAAATCCTCTATGTGATAACGGATGCAAATGTGGATTGCAGTTCATGGTCGATTTAATAGAAAGTTCTGTGTACCGGTCGCGCAAATGTTTCGGTTCGTGCCTGATTTGGGCGACCCGACTGTACATCCTATTATGATTTTGATACGCCACGATAACTGCACATCAACTGACGTTCGGTTCTTCCATGTTCCAGCTGTTAACATGTTTACGTGCAAGTGGTCCCTACATAGCGTATTATTTGATCGCTGTTTGGGTTTATAACTGAACTGGACTGAAATATACTACTAGTATTCTGGCCTCTTCGGGGAATCCACATGATAACATCACTCAATTTTCGTACAGTCAGTGTGGATTGGTACAACCAAAATTACGACTGTATCTTGCACTCCCGTTTGATCGCACAACATAGCTTAGTGACGACTACGCCAGCTGCAAACCTTACAGCCGTAGATTCGATCTCATTCTACCGTTTCTATTTCTGTCTTTGTTTGAATAGTTTAATAGTATCCATCTCAGAGACGACTTAAAGTTTCGCATTTAGCAACGCAGTATGAACGCGATATGTTTGTCGTAGATTTTTTCAACAACTTTCGATTTAATTTTATGTTGTTCAGCCAATACTCCCGAACACACGGAGGCTGTGCCTGAAGAAGCTGCACCTGTATATGTGATGCCTGACAGTGGTCTACCGTGCTGTACTTTGCCTTCCGATTGCCAACCGATCGGTCAGCCTCGTTATGTGCATTTTCGTGGACTACAATTGTTGAGCTCCAAACCTTCTCCTTTAATCAAAAGTGGAACAGAACTCGGTCGTATTTTATTCGAATATACCAGTCAGGCGAATGAGGATGCACCGTTGATCAGTGTGATTATTCCCACTTCAAACGAAGGACACGTTCGGTGAGTATTTGTTGTTTATTTGCGACTATTTTGTATTTGCTTTTACTCATCCTGACCCACTGCAGTAGATGCCATTTAACTGCGATAAATATTACTGAGCTGTTGTGGTGGAAGAGTGCTCCTGATTTAAGAAGAAGGTTTGCACCTGTTAGTTGTTACGACCGATAGATTGTGACACACGAATGCACTAATGTGAACATAGAACGCCCGGAAATGTGATTTTACTCATTTGAGAACAAAAATTGTCCTGAAATGATATGGAGTGCAAGATTAATAAACTCATACGGAAACGATATTCAGTCTTCCCTACTAGCATTACGCTATGTGCCACTAAAAGTGTGAGGGATAGCGAAAACAGTGTAAGTCTTAATGGTTTTTACATCTTCCTGTTAAGTAGGTAATGTATTGAATACGTTGTTTCTCCTCATGTTGCGTGTTATCCGAGTGCGTGCGTGTGTGTGTGTGTCAGTGAGTCTGCAGTATTGAGTTTCTGCTGCTGTTCTGCTAAGTAGGGTTCAGAATTATCAGAAAGTAGGAAGCTGGTTAATCCCGTAAAATTAGCTTGTTTCCGATATTAGTCAAAAGGGCCAGTTGTCACAGTGATTCTGTCCCACTACTTCGCTGTTGGTGATTAAACTCAACTCTCTGTACAGAATCAGTTTTTTCCCACTCCACACTTCACGTTCACTGACTGTGGCATTAACGGAGGATACTCAGTGTAACAGACGATCGGTTCCCTGTCACAGTGTATGTCCCAATCACATTAACCTCTGAATCCGCAAAGACCGAACAAATGAATTCGTTCGATTTTCGTTACAAAATATCTACTTCCTAACGTCATCACTGCATGCTGGTCGGTGCTTTCCGATATGTGCGATTGAGCGTATACATTGATGGTCGGACGTCTGAAAACGGTTAATTAAACGACAACGTTACGTAGCCATAAAACAACTTTCTTTTAGCAGTCGCCTTCTATGTGTTTTCTCCAGTCTTCACAAGGATACCCTTGTCGTTAGAAATGATGCAGGTCAGTGATGACCACCTTATTATCAGAAATAAGGGCCTCTGTTTCATTCACTATATTCCTTCTTCCACTAGTACGGTTTCCTAAGTACACGAACCGGCCACTAAAATTTAGGCTCTCATTATCTAACATCCAGTTTTACAGAAAAATTCTCTTTCTCGGAATTGCAAAACACATCTTGAAATAATTAGCAAAGCAGGAAATATTGCTGAGTTTTATCTGGAATATTTTGGTAGCTGTCAGGCAACACTCTTGAGGAAGGCCACCCGTGATGGTTGAAACGTAGAGTATTACAGCTTGCTCGTAACGTTGTGTTATTCTCAATCCATTTGTCAGTAATCTGTTAAACACGACGCCAAATTGTTTGACTTCATTCGTACTAAAGTTGGTGCGGATATCCTACAACTACCAGAGTTGTTGTTTGAGTATCGCACGGTGAAGTATGCAAACCTCAAGTTTCACCATTTGAGCTCACATACGTTGGGGCCCATGGATTTTTTGAGATGTTCGGCGATAAGAATGGACAGTTATTACCTTTCAAGAACGGCAACACTGGGAACGCCAGACGCCTAAGTGGACAACAGAGACGCATCGTAAGACACAAAAATAGACCATATTTAGGGTCCGAGACAAAGTAAAACTAAGAGGCTGTGGTCGACCAGGAATATCAATCTGAGGTGTAGGCAAGTTTAAAAGACAATGGCCCTTTTATCATCATGAATACCATTAACGTTAGCGTTCAGATCAACCGGGGTCCACACGTTCAGTGGACCAGTGACAAACCTCTGACACCTTGACATAATTGGGGCGGGTTGCGGACTTGAATTGCAGTTGGTAAATGCGAACGAATCTGGAGCGTGGACGATAAAGATCTTGATTTGTTGAACAACTTTTCGCCACGGTATGATACTACTCGTGAGAAGTGTAAATCTGATTTGTTCATTCTCTTTCAGGGTGTGACCCTGTTCTCTCCTAGCGATTTTTTTCTAATGCCACAGAAAGTCCATGAAGTATAGTGAACGTCAGATTCTTGGCTACTACTTTGGTCAAGTTCATTCCCCTGTGAGTTTCTTAAGTATTCCTGATTCTCTTATGGGATATTGCAAATGTTTTTGGCTGGTCTTAACGCTGTGGGGCGTTTTCGGTCATCTGCAGTCTTCAAAACAATCTGGCCGAAGTCACTGGCACTACTTCCTCTTCCTCTATGGAAGCATCGACTTAAGGTTGTCAATAATAAATGCGTTGTAGCGTTTGAGAACCAAGAACCTCAGATTCTCTTACTGAATATAAGTCTGCAGATATGTGAATGCACGAGGATAGTAGCGACAGACGACCTAAGCTGCCTTTCAACATATTCTGCTCAATGATCTAACCCTCGACTTATATCAGATAAACGTCTCTCTTCATTTTGAATGGTTTCACTGATAGACGGAAGCATTGGATTAGTGGTACGAACTGTCTTCATGAGTCTGTTAGTGTTCTTGGACACAAAGTGTGAACATTGAAGGCAATTTTATTAACACGTACTTTATTTTTGCTCAGTAGAAATTAAAGACAAGACCCTAAAAAATGTTACCGGAAAGTACCTCTTAGCTTAGGATATGTTAGGAGCGAATGCCGTTAAACAAACTTGAATCAGCATTACATTCTCTTTTCATTCCAGATGTCGATAAGTTACCTGTTTGATCTATAACTACATTTTCCGCCTTATTGGGTCAGTCACATCAACTATGATGTGGTGTCACTTCTGAATAAAAGTTCAGTACAGGGTTTCTTCTTTTTCGCCTTAATGACTTAGTCTAGGGCGTTCGGTCTAGCTGCCTCTATAGTTGACATTTCTGATATCCTACAACACAGTTTTAATCAACTCAGGTTTGTTGACTAAACAGTCAGATAAGCCAATATTTTCTGTAAGCCTATATGTTTTAAATGACGCTCCCCTGTTTCTTATTAACTCCGGGCTTATATAGAGCGTGCATTGGCCAGCCCGAGTGGATCACTGCACCAGTATAGCCATAAGGCATGTAGCTGATGAAGATGTCAAAAGATGTTGAAGTGATCTTCCTCCAGACTACCGGTAGTATTCAGAGTTGCTTAACACCTGTCTATTGACTTGATCGTTTTTGAAGTTTACTGACGAATGAGAATATCAGTTACTCTTGTGGATAGACATCACATAAATGTCGACAATCTTCCTATGCGTCAGATTGTTTCTGTTTGTCACTGATCACTACAAAACAGCCGTCTTTTAGCTTGTTATTACAGTAACTGGAAGCCCAGTTTTTTTCTTTTCCTGCCATTGTAGTTTTGTTGACGTCACTACTGGACAGGAAATTGTTCAATTTAATCTATCGCAAGTCCGCGGTTGTGCGAAGGGGTCTTCAGAGGTGACCAACCGCAGTGTCTTACTTACTCATATAGAGAGCGAGGAGAACTGTTCTCTTGGAAATGCTGTCAACAATGGACAAATCGCTTCGGTGGAACTGGAGACCACCACCTCCTCAAACACAATAACCGTCCAACCTCACTTGAAGGATCATCTGTACCGAACGCATATTGTTCGATGTCGAACTACTTACGAAGTAAGTTTATAGACACATCTGTCTTAGTTTTTTTCTTTCGACGCTGTTTACGCATGACTCCGACATCTTTTCGTCTTCCCGTTTGTGTGCTTCTGTTTTGTCCACCATTGAGCATAACAGACGATTTGAATTGTCAATGTATCATGCTTTACGGGTGAGTGACATTTTGGGTCTGGTCGGGTTCTTGATTGCCTATGACCCTCTCCTACTTCCGTTTGGTCGGCTGGATGATATCTAGCTCGAATTGTAATCTTGGATAGAATCTATTGCAACAAATCCATACGGACATGCTCAAGTTAGACTGATGAATTTTTGCGTGATACTATTTCCATCGCATATGCCATAATCTATTTTGCCACAGTGTATTGAACACAAGATGGATACGAATGAAACTAAAAATTTAAATCCATGCACATTAGTATTTAATCCATCAAATCTGTGATGGGCAACGTTTTATGGTCACACCCTTTTGTGCATACGGGACAGGCCTGGTAAAAATTAAGGTCAGTTTATACTTTATCACATTTATTCAGTTAGCCTTTCAGCGTGAATTGTGCGGCGATATACCCCCCCCCTTCATCTAAAAAGTTTGAAACAACTGGTCCAGTTCAAAAATTACGGAAACGTAATCACATGATGCTAATCAACATCATATTTTGTTCACTCTGGTGTATGAGTGGCACAAATGCTTAAGAAGACAAACAATGAACATCCCGATTTGTTTATTACGGCGCCCCTCTCTACGTATTGCTTATCAGGTCAGAGTCGTGCCGTGACCTATCCCGTTCCCACAATGGTTCACGAAATACCAGACGAATAAATAGATACAAATGTATGGGGGAGAACGAAAGAGAGTGGAGAAAAGGTGGATCACAATACGGTCTGTCTACCCTGACGACAGTTCGGTCTTTGGTTTTGCCGTGTCGTGTTAATGGAAAACGTGGATTTTGGTGCCTCAGTAGCCGAAACCCATTTGCGTAGTGCTTTTTCCTCCCTGGGTACTTCGTTCCATTTACTTTGTGACAATCGTTGGGTTTATTTGGAAACATTGATACTGTGTGCACACATGTCCTGTTTTTTCGATCGGATCATTTTTCTGAACTATATTGACTGACGTTATTGTTGTTTGGTCAGTTACATTGCTTAATCAATAAGTCGGTATCCATTTTGCGTTTTTTTACCATTCTCCACAGTTCTTTCTTGTCATTGTTGTACGTGGTTTAATCGATGAGCGTGATTGTAGATGCTTGTTGACTATGGGTGTGGTTTCAACAGAGTACCGATTTTTTTTTCACAAACCTTCGGAGTGGTTTGTTAAATACAAATTAATTGAAGTATTTTAAAGTAGCTTCACCTTTTTCAAGAAGCTCAAACTATCTTTAAAAAAGCTTACTGTTTAATCTGCTACCGAATTTCTATCATTATTGATTACAATTGTCCGTCTCAGAATTTAATTTACAAGTCGCTGTTTATAAGAGGAAACTGGTTTTGATCTGAAAGATTCCAGTATCGTAGGTTTGATTTCAGTCAGATTTTGGAACGCTTTACTGCTCGAAATGTATGGTAGAAATTTGAGCAAGTGGAAATACAGCATTGGATGAGTACGGTGGATAAGTTAACATTCCCTCAGTCATATCTTGGATTCGTGAGCTCGTCCTATATATTGCAGTCTAGCGTTATTGTGCTGTAAAATACCTCTTTTTCCTTCGGATTTTGCCAACGCTTGGGTTAACCGTTTTGATTATTGATAGTAGGTGTAACCTGTAATGATTACATCATATTTTCCTACTGTAAAATGAGCTATAGCACATCAGAAAGACAGATGTTGCGAAATGTTTACATTACTTTCGTTCTTGTCGATCACGTGCATCAGACCACTGATCATCTATATGACAAACGAAGGACAACCAAAACAGCAACTAAACTTGGATAACACCTTCATTATTCATGCGAGCGCACGGCGTTACTCCGAGGGTAGACTTGACTTCTCTGGGGGAATTGTGATCCACATTTATCGTCTGTTGAATGTGTTCACTTACAATTGACCACGAAATATCAAGTTTTCTAGATAAATCCCCTTTGACTTGGTTAGAATCTATCTCAACAGCTGAACATAGTGTTTTCGGTTAGTTTTCTCAAACAGCATCAACTAACCTTACCAATGGTATTCACATAATGCATAATTTTCTGTTGACCATTGCTGATTTGTTACTCCAAGTAACTTTGTGGAATAAAAACATTTAGACGATAATTCATCTTCGGAGTGATATATTTCTACAATAAGACACTAGAGCTTGTTAGAAATATTGATGAGGTTTATTGCAAAGGTACTAAACTAGCGGTTCATCAGTGCGTAACGAATTGATTAGTCCATTCAGTCACTCTTGTCTATTGATTCAACTCTGGTCGATTCGAGGCCTGGATTGGCTCAACGCCTGAACAAACCGGTTCTTTTGACCATACTGGATGAATCAGCCTAATTCCGATAGTATCAGCAGTACAGGCTAGACAGCCGTTGATAAGTTACGTGGCGCACAATAGACCATTCGGAAAGCTTAATCAGTGTTCACGTGGTGGTCGACTACATGAGTGAGGGTAGCGCTGTTGACTGATTGTGTTTCAGATTGTCCTAACCAACGTGGGAGATGGTCCCAAATTCGTCTCGAAATTTGGACTGATGTTCGATCAATATACCGCGCTCCACAAGAACACTTGAAAGAATGGTTTTATATAGGTGAGATATGAACTGGTCCTTTGTCTTTGTTATAATACTGGAGCACTGGTGATATGGTGAGTTTAAAACAGTTCATTCCCTTCAGAAGTTTGAACAAAACAGGTAGAACACAAAAACTGGTGGATGCAAGCATTTCGTATTGACTCATCAGTACCAAATGTACAATAACGTGAAACGGTGTTTTATATCGAACAGTTAGGGGTGGGTAGGATGGATAGTTGATTGATGGATTGGAAGAGGTCACTAAGTCCAGGGTAGGATCAAATTGACGAACAATCGTTTCTGAACACACAGGGCCGGCTTC
>JTDE01003529.1:20456-31870 GCA_014338405.1 Paragonimus skrjabini miyazakii
TTGCTGGTCAGCGAAAGTCTTCTTACTCGATTATGAGGTTTGCAAACTCTATGTTAAAGCCTCTCACGTTCCCCACTACTGCCATCAATGATCGCGGGTTGCAGTCATTGTACATTTAGTTAGTCTTTTCCCCAAGAGTATCTGTGTTCAGTAATATGAGACTGCTGACTTCAACCAACCGTCACAACGAGACTGGACTTTGATGCGGTGTGACGCCTTGCTCATCTCGATTACTTGTTGGGCTAAATTGGACGGTGTGGCCACCACACCGATAGAGTCACTCATGCCAAGCAGGCCAATAGGTAGAGGTCTGACAAATCAGTCTCTTGGTCCTCCAGGTTGGGGGTTGGAAGAAGGTTGGCATTTTTTTCCGGAATAATTACCAGTTCCGGTACACTGCCACCCACCCGCTGCCTTGCGGTATAGGCTTTTTAGCCAAAGGCTTTGGTTGAGAACCCTAATCGTTCTCCTGCTTAGGTCTGGGTGCTCTGTCAGTATAACAGCCCACATACAGGCATGAATTGTCACAACACAAGTAAGTCCATACTGCATCGGCCGACTCGCAGTATAAACCGGATCGCCCTATCTGCTGCATACGGCAGGATGGACAGGTGAAAACATGCTACTGCTGACCCCTCCTCACTGTTCCATCCAATTTACTTCTCAGGCCCCTCCCGACCTCCATTTCTGGTAGTTGCTCCATAGGTCCTACAACAGATGTAGCTAACCGTGGTAACACTGAGCCGGTAAATTCCGTCTGTTGTCATTTAGCTTCAGGCCTCCCTCGTCCCTTGCTTAGACCTAGAATGAGAATTAATATAGGTGCCTTCAACGTTCGCACTCTAAAACAAGTAGGTCAACATGCCGCTCTTGCACGAACGTTACAGGTGGTGTGGTTGCATTCAAGGCTGTCGTTCTTATTGGAGCACGTACTTGGACTCAGATCATGCATTGGTATGTTGTTGTTTTGTTCTTACTTTTGCTGGATAACGACCCCACCGACAGCAACGACTGGCTGTTGAGAAATTGGCCTTGCCATCGATAAAGCATAAGTACCAAACCAGCTTAGAAAGCTGCCTTAGTGATATTCACTCCGAAGATCCTAATAGCTGCTGGACACAAATCTCACAGGCTGTTCAGAAAGCAGGTACTGTAGCATGCGGCACAGGGATACATAAGTCTAATAAGCATTAAATCTCAGAGAAATCTCTGGAGTTGTTAGAAGCTAGACGGAAGATTCCTCCTGGTAGTTCGCATAATAAGTCTGGAAGAGATATTCGTAGGAAGCTGAAACGTAGTCTAAAGGCTGATCGTGAGGCCTGGTTATTGGAAAAGGTTAAGGAAATGGAAACCGCCTTTGTTTCAGGGAACACCGGCGAACTATTCAAGCTGATCCGTGCTACTGGTCCCAAGCGACCGTCTGTCAATGAAACTATCAGCGAGGCAGATGGCACATCAATCTATAATAAATCCAGAAGGTTAGAACGTTGGGCGGAACATTTTGAGGGTCAATTTAGCTGGCCCCCTGCTTCCACCGTGCTGCCTCCACAAACTTCTGATGTAATGCCCTGGTCGGTAGACTCAGAGCCACCCACTGGGACTGAGGTTCGTAATTGCATCTCAACTCTCAGTCGTAATAAGACATCCGGCCCAGATGATTTCGTGCCGGCACTTTTTAAAGAAGGTGGAGAGGTGTTAGTCGAGGTCTTGACTCGGCTGTTTCAACTTGTGTGGATGGCGAAGAGTATCCCTCTGTGCTGGGGTCACGCGATATTTGAAAAAGGAGCCGGGGGCTCCTGTGAAAACCATCTGGGGATTAGTCTAACCCGTCATTTCTAGGGTTCTGGCCTCCATCATACTTCGTCGACTCACTGCAGTTCGTGAGGTAAACAGTAGAGAAGAAGGGAGAAGGGAGGGTTTCGTTCTGGGCGGGATTGTGCAAATCATTTTCACCTTCCATCGAATTCTGGAGCAGCGTCATGCGTACCGCCGGCCAACAATCACCGTATTTCTCGACTATAAAGGTGCGTTCATTTCGGTAACTTAAACGCAGGGTGTACCAACCAGGTATGTGAACATACTGTCGGCGCTTTACTCCCATACTTCTGCTCAGGTTAGGGTTTACGGTGAGCTGTCTGACAGTTTCAGCACTAAGAGCGGCGTACGTCAAGGCTGTCCTCTTTCACCATTTTTGTTCAATTTCGTCATGGATGAAATAATAGAGGATTGTCTCCGGCTGTCACAGGATGCTGATGTGGACCTGCTACCTGGTGGAAGGCTGACTGATCTTGATTATGCTGACGATAAGGCGTTGCTGTTTGACAACTTTCAGGCGGCGCAAGCAACGCTAAATGCAATTTCACCTTCTGCTAAGTCCTTTGAATGCGCTTTGCAGCCTCGAAATGCAAAGTGCTTTTACAAGATTGCTGTGATTTCCTTTGATTTAATGTCAAATAATGAAGTCATGGAGGTTGTTGACCGGTTTGTGTATCTGGGACGGTGCGTCCGCGGTGGCGGTGTGAGGAGTGAAATAGAAGAGCGTACCTCAAAGGCCAGGGTGCTGTACGCCAATCTGGAACACCTCCGGCGACAGAGACGTATCTCTCTGAAGCTTAAGGGTCGCGTATATCAAACAACAGTGAGGGCTGTATTACTTTACGGCAGCAAAACCTGGCCACTCAGGGTAGAAAACCTGAACCGTCTTCAAGTATTTGACCACCGACGTCTGCGTTCAATAGCTCGTATCGCGTGGCACCCGCGAGTGAACAACCAGGAGGTTAGGGTGCGGATATTCCGTAATGACTGTCAAACGAGTAATTTCGTTCGATCCTTACATTCTCACAGATTTAGATGGTTAGGTCATGTACTAAGAATGCCAGTTAGTCGTCTGCCACACCGAGCACTGTTTGCCGACGCTACGGTCGATTGGCGTAAGGTGCGAGGTGGACAGATGGTGACCTGGTGTAGACAAATGAAATCGTTCACGAAGGGGTTAGTCACTGTAAATCGGGTTCGTCTCCCCGGCTGGAGCCCTCGTGATTCACAGAGTCAGTAGCTTGAGACGTTAGGTGAGATGGCGGCTAACCGAGCTCAGTGGCGTGAATGTTGTCGTTGTTTGAGCGAGTTGTTGGTGAATTGAGTGCACTTAATGACGCGGGGTAGTGAAAGCCGCAAGGAAGCTGTCTTGCTGATGACGCCTTACTTTCATTTACAGACCGGTTGTTTGTTTGCAAGGTGTAGGCGCCTTGATGCATGTTTGAATGTGGACGTAGCTGTTTTTTTAGTGGTTAGGTCCCCTTCCCTTTTTTCCCCTTCTCTCTTCCTATACAGGGTTTGCTTTTTCTTCTTCGTGGTTGTGTGGCAGTTAAGCATCAGTGTGAACCACTGATGTATTGCTGTCTATGATGATGATGAACCAATGTGAAACGACAGAACTAGGAAGCGGACATTTGGTAAGATAGTTAGCAGGAAGCAACTTAGTATGAATGATCCTGCTAAAGAAAGGTACTGCTAGCGTGCTGTTTAGAAGGTGAAAGTGTACTTCGGATCGTGCATTAGAGACAGATGCTGTCCGACTTTATGGGTTGCGTTTCCGGTTTTTGAACGAAGTTAACGGTACATATCAAACGACAGTCAAGACGTCTACTTTTGCTTCCGCACGGAAAGCGCCCCAAATCCTACAGTGTACGTCACGAGGAAGTGGTTTCTTCCGTCTCAGTGATGAAGAGTTCACATTAACCGTTCTACGTTTTGGAGCCTAACCTCGTTGATGGTCTGTGAGACTTACTAGCACTTCAAGTATAAGAAGTGTCAAAGTGTACAACTCGACAGCCAACCTGAGGGTTACTTTCGCCTACTTATGCTCATTGGACATCAGCCAACCAATCCCGTTGCTTGGAGCGTTTGTAGTTGATAGAAATTCGACTTTTTCCCCGAGATGATTTTTAACCTATAAACACAGCACCATTATACACTGATTTTGCACACAGGGATTTATTTCGTTTCCCTACCTTTTGTAGTGTCTTGGAAGAACTTGAGGATTTTCCGGGTATTGAGGATGTGTGCGTCGTGATGTTGCGATGTTTATTTTGAAAATTTGATTTATCGTCGGTTTTTGCGGTTACAACACAGTTGGACTTTTCAGCCAGCATCTTTCAAAAAGATACACTAGACTCGAGTTTCGCTTTTGTTAAAGCTCGTCAGTGGTGTATATCCTTGTCACGGTTAGGATTAGAAGTCCGGCCACGCTTTCGTGACACAGCTGTGTTGACCGCTGTTGACCTCACACTAGGCACCACCGGACCACCATATTTGAACTTTCGACCACTTTTGCGTATACTTCGTTTTGCTTGATTATTTTCCTACCATACTGTAAACTTTTGCCGCTGTTCATTATCTCCCATAGTCATTGACTGGCTAAGTGTTTGCTCCTTTAGTTTTTTCTACTCATAGATTGAACATCAATTTATATGAAAATCAAAATCTCCTACTAATCAGTTTTTCTACTTCTTGTCGTTCACTTTTTAGCCGTGGCTTTCTCTAATAACCTCACGGCATCTTTAAAAATCATTGATATACTGCTGTTTTTGTGTGTTGTTGCTGCTGCTGGAGGCGACAATGCAAACCTTCGTTCTGTGTCACGCGTTTTACGATCTTTGAAATGATTTCTTCCTGTAGAATGGACGAACTGATCACCCGTCGTTAACCGGTTGGCATGGTAGACGGGATTAACAACGGATGTCATTTTGTGAACCCGGTTGCATCTACTCAGCCTGTGATCATGTTTATTGAGGACGTAGCTGGTCATTCACTACATACCTACACCATTGCAAACTGTTATTTTCACTTGTTCCGGGCTTTGCGAAGCTCAAGTGTTTAACTTTATCGAAACGACGTGAATTGTGTTAGACCATAATGTGCCATCATCATTTCTTTGTCCTGCTTCAAAGACCACTGATCTGGTTCGCTAACATGATTTCGACTGGCCGTTCCGTTGGTCGTACATCCAGACTGTGTTGAGGTACGCCCGCAATGAGCACTGCCTGGTTGCTGAGCCTTGGTACTACCGTGTTTATCGATTGGTTTGCTCCTACTCCGTTCATAGTCCGATCAATCAGCGCATGTGTTAGGTTGTCTTATGTACCACAGTTGATGGAATCTGATCTCACTGGTTCCATGTACGGTAGTTTGGCTTGTTTCACAGTTGATTTTCTGCGTGAATTTCTGACGCGGGGTTTGCAAGTTTTCCATTGATTTACAGCAGCAGTGTGACGGCATACTGAGTGCGCTGCGGTCTTTTACTTGTGTGCTCATTTTTCCACAACCTAGTGAGTGATCTGAAGTGACTGCATACTTCTGGTTAGTGTGATAGGTTTCGTGTGTGTTCCGTGGCGCAGTCTTTCTCGTGGTTCCCAACCGACACCATGTATAGGACTCAGTCAACAGACTTTGATTCGTGCCTCCTATGTGTGTATATGTGAGTGTCTGTGTCACTCAGAATTTGTACGTGAAATCTTGGTGACAAACGTAGTGTTAACACCTTTACACAGTACCTGCTTAAAGGCAGTAAGGTGTGTTCTCTGTTTCCCCCCTAGATCCCTAGTCCATTGGCATAAAGGGCTCTCGCTAACTTAGGAATTGCATATCGTGTTCGGCTCTTGTTCTGAGAACGCTGTCTATGATTAGAAACGGCTACTTTGGTTCGGTGGTATGTATGTTGCTGTCGTAGGACGGAGTTGTCTGTAAAGTAAAAACAGTGAATAAACTTTTAAATTTGGACACGAGATTTATAAACCAAACGTCATTTCCTTGCTCTCACTTTATGTCTAAACCAGGACTGTTTCCTTGCGATTGTACGTCACTAGTAATCACTAGTATGTTATTATCGACGATGACAGACGTTTTCGGCATCGAACTTAATCGAATTTTTCGTTGCATATTTAAACCCTTGGTCATCTAGTTCTACTCAGCTGATGAATTCCATCTCCATTCCCTCTATCGTTATCGGGAATCAACCCACTCATTTGCGATGTGTTGCACCGCTGCATGTCATTATATGTCGGCGACAGGTGATGCGGCAGACTTGTTAATTGAGAGCCACCCAATTGCGTGGGAAACGTGGACTTCGGCTGCATTCCAATCAATGGTTCGAATCGGTCCGAAACCATAGATTGTGATACCTTGGTGTCTTCTAATTTTTATAGTTTTCCATGGGGTTGCTAACTGTAAACAGTTGGTTCCAATAACCACTAACCAGGTACAGGCAACTGTTTCGGCTTAGTTAGATTCTGTCAGCGTTACGCATCACAGGGAATCGAGTGCTATGAGTGACCGTCCGAACAATTGTCTAGTCACCCATCCCGTATACCATGGTTGAGTTTGGACTTGTCACTTTGTTTGTTGCTGTCAGGTAGGCCCAACGGTAGTCTGAGCCACAGCTCCCATGCTTTTGGCTCCAACGGTTGTACACACAGTCTGGCATTCCGCGCAAACAATTTTGCTTACCTGCAGTGATTACACAGTGTTCGTTTCAAATGGATATCGTCGAACTTTTCGTCAAGCATTTGAGCCTTTAGAGATATTCTATCGCTTATCAATTGCCTCTTAGCAATCAGATTTGCTGTACTCATTCTGTCACTGATTACTCTTCTATTCCGATAATCGGTGGCCGGTTGCGATGAGCTGCTGCTTTGGCCATAGCATCATATGATTAGACTCACTACCGTCTATGAATGTATGTTCTACCGTGTTTCCGATTCTTCTATTTCTTTTGATTGTAACACCTGATGCTTCTAATTCTTAAAGATAATTTTGCCCTTGTGCCTTGTGACAACCGGGTCCGCCTGCTGGACCTTATCAGTATCAGCCGAACAACCATAAGAAGACAGCCCCTGGTATAAAAAAAGTTAAATGGAAGGACTTGATCCATTACTCCCTTTTGCTTTACTCAGACAATCAATATCAGTATAGAATTAAAACGTTTAACCGTATGTTTAACTCTGTAGGTGCTACAAACAACCGTTTGTCGTTTGTGGATATTTTGGATACGATAAGTTGAAAACTCTAATTTCTTGAGGGTTGGCAGACGATATTCCTCACGAAATTCCGAATTTTCACTACAGATTTTTTCCGGCATCATGCAAGCTTTGTGTTTCATGTTGACTAGGTAATCTTCGTATCTGGACATCCGTATGTGATGACGAAATGTTTATTACTCCTTTCTTTTAACATTGCCTAAATATCATCCGGACTTGATTCTCTGTGCATTTGAGGTGTTTGAAAAGACCGAATCGGTTACATGTCTGATTGATTTCCTATTTTTCAAGCTCTTGGAAAAGATTTATCTGCTTATCCATTTGTATCTCTCTTCTTCCCTGACAGGCCTCCCGTCTACTTTATTTTATGGGTGAGCTTTTGAATCGTCGGGATGGCAAAAAGATCCGCCCGTTCTCACCAGAACACGGTACGGTCAGGTGAGCTTACTGGTTGAAACAGTTAGCCACTGATTCCTTGTGTTAGATATTCGTTTTTGAGATTCGGAGCTCTTCAAGCGCGACTCATATTTACATTGATATTTTGCAGGTTGGAGATAGAAATGTAAACATAGTCGCCGTTGTCACTGAACATACCTGTCAACCAATCATGTAATGCCACTAACGGTAACGATTGGATTTTAAGCCGTGTCCAACATATATATAAGCATATATTTGGTGGTTTTTTCATTCAGCATGTATGAACTTCTAGCAGTCCTTCCATCGCAACACTAGAAAACTGACAGTTTTTAAACTCTTATCCGTCGAAGTTTTACAAATTAGAATAAAATTGTTTGTGCACTTGATGTCTGATATTCGTGATTACATTTTCACCGCTTATCGATTTGTCCGTTTTAAACTGTGTCCAACAAAAAATTGAACAAGTAAAAGCAGACTAAATATCCTGAATGAGATTACTTTTTGCTGTGGTAGTTATAAGGTAACGTATATTGGATTATCGTCTAAACTGGAGTTTGATGTTTTGCTTCCTCTATTCCCATGTAGGAATTAGTATGTATATCCCAACCTCCCCGTTCTTTTGACTGCGTTTTATAGCGTCTGATTCCTGGCTGTTTTATGTGTTGTAAATTACCTTAGCGTGGTGGTCATGTTTGTGCTCTATGTCAGCCTCAAGGGCTATGATGACTGGGACTTCGATCCTTCCAGGTTTAACTAAGTCAGACGAAAACCGGTTACACTCACAAGTTTGTATGTCGCACTACTGACTGCATGGGGGTGCTTGGACAATGAGGAACGAATCTGTGAGTATATAGCAGAACTGTTTATAATTGCAACGCTGCTGTCTTCCGCGTTCAGAAGGAGGGCGTTAGAAAAAGTGCCCTCAAACAAAGAACATTCCAACCACTCAACGGTTGTCTGTGACGATCGACGTTTCATCCTGTAAGGCCGACAGACCCTCATTCATTCTCAAGAGCTTGATGTAGTCCACAGTACCTCCACTGCACACAACAGTAATCGGTATAAGTCGTCAACTTTCTATTCGCTGTACCCCTGGATTAGGGTGCCTCCCTCCACTACCAAGTGAGTTAAAGTTTCCAGTCACTGAGTTGTGGTATTGTCCCCCTCTAGGAAAACCCTATTTCTTGTTGCCTAGCTGGTCAGGCTTTTGAGTCACCGGGTCCGGGAAAGGTACCCCAAAACCCCATTACTTCCGTTGTCTGGTAGTTCAGACTTTTGAGTCAGAGACTGGGGATAGAGTCCCCTAGGAAATCCCGTTTCGTTTTGTTTCACAGGTCAAACTGTTGAGTCAGAGACTCAATTTGAGGTGCCACAATTCAATTTGAGTCATACCTGTGGACGTAATACGTTGTTTTTTGGGATATGAAATGTGCATACGTTGTTATCGATGCAGTGCCGGATGATCGGAATGCCGCATCACACTGTTCGCCGTGGGACTGAGGCGCTACGACACCGATGTCGCAGCCGTGAGTTAGTCAGCTTGAGAAGCAGACGCTAGGTGAATCCCAAGCTAGACGGGCAACCCGGCGTATAGTGTTTGGGATCAGTGTCTGTTTCATGGTGGTTAACCGCATCAATTCTTTGGTGATAGACGACCCGTACGGCATCAGCTCTCAAATCCTGTTCATACGTCTGCGTTTAGATAAGCGTGTCACATTTTTTAGTGTTTACGATCCATCTGTGTCATACTGGTGAGACAAAGGACCATTTCCATATTCACCTGCCCTCCCAAGTTCGCTCGACACCGATGAGTGACCGACTTTTTGTTCTGGATCACTTCAACATGTTAATTGGGCACAGCTGATCATCCTGATCGGGGGTCCACACCTCACGGCATTGACACAGTCGTTGAGAATATTGATCGTCTTCTCCACCTGTGTGCTACTCATAGGCTGGCTACTACAAACACCCGAAACCAACTGGATGCGAGCTGTATCACGACGTCAACACACTCATGAAGCAGTCATCACTATTTCTTGGACTACATGAGCGTGCGACAATCGCGAGGTATGTGTCGTGCGAGTGATACGCGAGGCTGAATGTAGCACGGATTATAGGCAGCTGTTCAGAACAAAATGGTTTATCCATGTGTGCAAGCCTGCTTATTGTAAATCGTCCGAACAACGGCAGAAACTGTACGTTAGAAGATTTCAGAAATGAAAGACGGTATTTCGGCGTGCAGTTGCCGTTCATCTGAAAGGTGCTCTTCTATCCATTGCCCCTAACGGTATGCGGCAACACTTGAAGGAACAGTTCGTGGTAGAAGCCACCGAGACGATCGGTATCCGGAATCTGAAACGTCCGGCTTGATTCGATGACAGCAACGCACCTATCTTCAGTTCGGCACAAGAGATGAATGAGACGTTTCCGCAGTGGACCCAGACAGTGAGAACAGAAGCGCCACACCGTAGTGTTCACTGCTTCGCGGAATCACAAACGACTGATAGAAAAGGTACGGTGGGTTGATGTAGGGCTACGTTGACCGCCAACAACACAAGCAATTCTACTATTCCTTCGAAGTTATTTTTGACGTCCGTCCAGCCTGCTAAAGTATCGATTGACAACAACTCTGGCTCATGGAGCCTGGCCTTGGTGGCCTGGTAGATTGGCTGGTTGCTATTGTTTGTGTGGCTGTGAGTAGACTGTCATAACAGTGTGTCAAAGCTTTACTTCCTTTGTCAGATTTGAAGGTGCAGTGAATTAACGTGCAGCTGTGAAACAGAAAGGCTGCAGGGGAAGATGGGTTGCCAGGGTAAATTCTAAAACATGGCGGCCCGAATTTGGAACGTGCTTTGTTCCATTTGGTTTATTTCATCTGAGGGCAGGCAGTAGTCTCTCTGTAGTTCATGGATGCCCCGACCATACTTTCGTTTAAAGGTAAGGGTGGTAAACAAACCGCCCAAAGTTATCGGGACATCGGTCCGCTAAACTTCACTGGAAGGGTGTTAGCAAGAATCTTGCTGAACAGACTCACTTCAGAGGTTTTGGAGACCAATGTTCCCGAGGAGCTGTGTATATTTCGAGTGAGTCACAGTGTGGTCAACGTGGTGTTCGTTACTCGACAGATTCAGTAGGAGCGTCGTGAACGCAGACAGCCGCTGTATGCCCTCCTAGTGGATTTCACCAAGGCGTTTGATTCCATTAGGCATTGTGAACGGCACTCTGTACATTTGAATTTCCAGGTAAGTTTGTCAATTCATGTAGAATGTAGCTTATGGTGTCATGGTAAACGTGCACTCCCGTTGATCGACCCCTGATAATTTCGACGTTTCCAATGGCGTGAAACTGTGTTGTGCCTTGGACTCAACCATACTTGGTTCATATAGGAACGCTAATAGTTGCGCTTTAGAACTCAGAGGACGATGTGAAAGTTGACTACCGCATGGATGGCTGTTTGCTGAATATTCTACGTTCCGATACCTCAACTGGGCTATTAGTTCGACATTTTACATGTTGTTTACAGATGATAGTGGGGTACTTGAGCACACTGAAGGGGAACTTCAACGACCGACCGCGACATCAAAATTTGGTTTGAATGTCAACACGGTCAAGACATTTTCTTTCAGCTTTCTCTGAGTAGTGGTCCTGTCCCCACACTTGGGACCTTTATCAGTGGAGACATTGTGGATCGTGACGCAGACTTCTGCTTCTTGGGTCGAATTCTTTCGACAGATCCAACTGTCGGCAGCCAGTTGAGAGGTCGCACGGCGAAGATTAACGCTAGCTTTGCTCGTCTTCAAATGACGTGTTTAGGAGAGCTTCGACCAGAAGATGAGAATAGAGTCTCTGGTTCACTGTTCAATGGGGCTATCTGCGCTGTTGTACGAAAGTTAAACTGTGCTACTGTATCAACGAGATGAGTGGTATCTGAAGCGCAATGTCTACGACGCATCTCGACCATTC
>JTDE01003529.1:48349-58880 GCA_014338405.1 Paragonimus skrjabini miyazakii
CTATAAGAAACAGTTGTACAGTTTTCTTGTAAAGGTTTATAATAGGACCTTTTGGAGTAAGCAGTATTGTTTATGCACGGGTGTAGATTTAGTTCGTTTTCCGACTAACCTTGTGTTACAGTGTTTTAAACGACAAAGAACAGAAAACTGGCAAATCGGATTTCGTGTGCAAATGGCGCGAACTTCTAGTCTCCTAGTCTCGTTCTTGTTCATGCATCTGGACGATACCTTTCCTCAGCGTTTATTTTAGTGAGACGCTGCTCAGAAATGCCGGATTTTCCTTCTCTTTTAGCTTCAGAATGAACATATACTTATCGTGCAAATCGGTTGTTAGCTTTTCAACTGTTGTTTGCTACAATAAAGATGCCATTCATTGAAACTTTGCGGAGTTTCACTATTACTGTGTGTTCCAACTGAACGTATATCCGTCCACTAGCGTACAACCCAGTGGACTATTTCTTGTAATGCTGTTGATTCGTCTGTGAAACATACTTCTGAATTTCACTTTCAGTTGTTTGGCCGAATTATTTCTAACGATCTGTTGAACATTAAACTCTGTGCATTTCGGTGTTTTGTCCATGTGTTCACGATTCCTCTTCGTACTGTTCCATGGTTTACAGCCTTGTAAGCAAGATGCCGTTATCCAACGTGATTTGGCACGGACTTTCCCGGCTCATGGTTTCTTTCGCATGCAGGTTGGCCAAGAATACTTGTTCCAGGTCAGTCGAGCATACGCGCTGTACGATGAAGAAGTTGGCTACTGTCAGGGTTTGTCGTTCTTCGCTGCTGTGCTGCTGCTTCATGTAAGTAACTTAATTACTGCTAAGTAGTAGGTGCCTTGATTAATATGAATTTGTAGTCAATCACAGCTTTCGTATTCCCGTAGACATTTCAGCTAGCCGCTTTCGATTCGAAGCGCTAGGCTCGCTGTTACTGGGGTTTGTCAATTATTTAAAGTATCATCTCATCACTTTATATTGCACGAAGTGGTACTCTCCAGTGTCTTTTCACCATCTTAGACGTGTTCCAATGGATATTCGTTCATCTCTGCTACCATATATTTTTGGTGCTCTGTTTGTATGTTTTTAACTGAAGAACGTATTGATACCCGATTTTGATTGCGTTTCTAAAGACTAGTCATCATCGTATGTTTGCATCCAGCGCCTGTCATCTGTCGCCCTACGCTTAGTTAAAGGTGGCTCTAGTTTACGCATTACGTCGTTCACCAAAAGTTGTTGCTTACGATAAGCAAAGACGTGTGTTTCCGATTAGAAGCTCAACTTACAATGCGTGTGTACTTTCAGTTTTGTTTTATGAATCAGAGATCTGACTCATTCAGGCGGAAGATACAAATAAATTCCCAGTATTCGATTATCGTTGTCCCCACCATTTGACTCTTATCAATTGAACTGACTTCGTTAGCAACGCAACAGTCTGTCGGCATGTATTTGGGGAATGTGCCGGTTCGCGACCGATAACCCAGATATTGACAATGCACAGCCTTCGCCGATTGGGTCATATACTCCGCCCTGCGCATTGTTCATTGTGGCTCCTGATGCTTACAAGAAACCAAAAGACGGCCAAGCGATAACGTGGTCACGGACTATGAAAGCCTTCCGCTGAACGAGGTTGGTCAATATCGTCTACCTAATTAGGAAATTCGTGACCATCCACACCGCTGGTTGGATACACTCTCTGATGTGGCATTGTGTTGTAGTCACTGACGAGCTTGTGTCCGTGAACTTATTAACTTCTCTTCTCAGTGAAATTCGACTATTTTCGATTGCTTATTTTATTTCTTTCATTTTTCTTTGTCGTACGTTCCTATTTATTTGTTACTTTGCAACTTTGTGGACCATTGTCAGGACAGACGGTAGCTAGAGCCGTTGTGCCCACGAGCATGGTTCAGAGTTCAAAATGTTTGATTGATCAACTGGCTGACTGAAAATCCAGTTCCCTGGATATTTTTTGTACACTTTGTTTTACAAGCGGTTTAGAAAGTTGCAACCACTCTAGTTTCTGTTCTTGCTTGCAGATGCCTGTTGAGCAGGCGTTCACATTGATGGTGCAAGTGAATAACCGTTATGGTGTCCGCGAGTTGTTCCTGAACGATTTTGAGGGGCTGCACATGCGGTTGTACCAGTTGAAGCGAATTGTTCAAGTAGGTTTGTCGGTCTTGTGTGAGTGCGTTTTGATGTAACGGTACGCAATACATCGTCAGACACCCTTTGGCTTGTGGAATTTGTACCTGCCTGATGGCTGTTTTGTACATGGCTGTCGTGTTCATGACTGAGACTACGTGAATGTATGTGTAGAAATGTGTTGTTGTACGCATACTGAATCGATCGGCAGTGGTTTTAAGTTCCCGGTGGAGTATAGCTTTCTTTCGTTGTTGGTGGGCATACGTCTGTGCGACTGAAGCCTCAAAATGCATGTGATTTGACGTAACTTCGAGGTTCATATCAGCTGATCGTTTGCATTTCAGGTGTCTTCCAATGAGAAGTGTAATTCTACTACAGGTCTTATAAATTGTAAACCAAGTGATTCCCGCATATTGAGTTACGCAGCCATATAGTGAGCAGTATAGAAGTGGTTCAGTGTTAAATTATGTGCAATTATCTGATCGTACATCGAGATAGTGCCGTCAGTTCATTACTAACTTATTCACAGGCCAGTCCACATGGCAGTAGCTCAAACTACTCATTCACAGTTAGTGCCACGTTGCCAACACATTCACGAATCCACTTTCTTTCGTTTCCATTTCTCTTCACCACAGGATCAGTTATCTGATGTGGACAAGCATTTTACCGAACTAGGTCTGGAGACTCATATGTATGCCAGTCAGTGGTTTCTGACTCTGTTCACGGCTAAATTTCCGCTCACTCTAGTGTTTTGCATCGTGGACCTGTTCCTGGCCGAAGTGAGTTTGCCACTTTCTCTCACGAAGTCGTTTTTATGTTCTCTCCTGTTTTCCCACCGTTCCGTCCTACTGTCAATCGCTGAATGATCCCGCGGATTATATAGACTAAGACATTGCAGGCTTATCACGCTTATCCTTCCCACTAGTCCAGGACGTCCATCTGTCGATGAACCTGTCCACGAAGTAGATGGCAAGCCCAGCCATCAAGTGTGGAAGGTTAGAACGCTGACAAAACCTTTAAAAGGTCAATGTAGTTGACTTCTTGCTTCTACTGTGTACAACCGCAAACTTGCAGTGTAGTACTCTGATTGGTAAATTTAGGACCTCCAATTAGTGTAATTTGTAAAACATTTATTTGTGGATACCCGTGGTAGAGCGTTAGTTGGCTGTTAAGAAGCCAACAACATTTTCTACTGTTTGTGTTTGATGCCTGGCCCTTCACAGTACTACTGGACTGTTGATTTGGAAAGGTGAACAGTCTGAACGGGTTACTGTTTATGTTCAACGATGGGGAACGCAATATTTGGTGCTACCCAGCATTAGTTATAGCTATTTTTACTTTGTAGAATGTTCTTAGTACGATAAAAATACGATGAGCATCCATGCAGTTTTAAGTGTATCCGATTCTTTTTGTGATATGACCTCCATTGAACAGTATTTTTTATTAGTTAGTTTCTGATCTTTCATTTTCACGAGCACGACCTCACTGATTTTGACTAAATATGTAATCTGGATTGTTTGTATTCTGAGCAAATTCATCTTATCTCTACTTCAGTTTTATGTCGTCCCTGACCTGTTCTTATCTATGACTTTTCCCGGTCTCAACCCGTCAGCATGCGGTATCCTGCTAATTTTTTCACTCATGTTTACATCCTATAGGGTATGATTTTCATATTCAAAATGGCTGTCACTCTATTGCGTCTGGCTAGACGTGATCTGTTGGGTCTGGACTTTGAAGGCGTCCTGAAATACCTTCGAGTCACGATGCCGAAGCGCTTCATTGACACCCAGGCTGGTGACGATCTGCTAGCCGCCGCCGTTTCCGCGAAGGTCAGTCATAATGACTGTTTTGACGAATGCTATTGCTTGGTACATCTGTACTTAATTGCTTCAGGATCCAGTGTATTATTATTTTTTTTGGCGTATGCTTTGTACTCATTTTCTCTGTCTTAGGATATCTCATTAATAATGCACTATTGAGAGAAAACAGTGGTCAACAGTTAGATTTTACAGTTTTTGAACTGTATGCTCTCCTTGATTGTCCGTTCTATTGGGATGGGTTCATTAGCTATCGTTGGCTACCTTATCAAAGTGTTCCAGAATTAATTCGTTTAATTCATATCATCCGTGTTTGTCTTCGTTAAGAGGTTACTTAATTAAGCCCAAGAGCATTCAGGGTCATATACCTAATTTTTGCGCTGATTACCTTACTCAACGTTACTTTCATCATAGGTCATTTAAGTTTTCCTCTGTGATTTACTGCTACTTTTGCGGTCGTTCATTCCAATCCCAACTGCCTACCCTGTTTGTGTTCAAATCAGCATGGAAGCCTCGTCATACCCTATTTCACACGTGATTTGTCCTACATTACAGCAATTGGCTACTATCGCAGATGTGACAAATGCACTTTTGTTTGTGCAGTTTCATTTACTTCACAACACTGAACCCCATGATAGCTGGATTCCTACTTCTAGTAACTTGGATATCATGAGAACGACAATGTAGCGAGTAAGACTTGTTTTCTGTGTTTTATCATCAGGCTAATGACAACACAATGAATATGAAAAACAGTAACTGGGGCGAATTGGAAAAACGGTCAACAGAGGTTATGGACAACGTGTTTGTTGTCAATTACGCAATCGAGTCATTGAGTCATACAAGACAACCGATGACGAACAAATGTTTTCAATAATTCTTCACCAGATCATTACAGCTATATTTGTTCAACGAAGTTAAATCACCATCAAGAAAACTGTCATTGGTCCGTGCAGTAGGGTACATAATTCCAACCAAGCGGTTTAAGTTACTCCAACAACAATTCACTGGTGTTTGCGATGAGTGGTTTAGAGATCTGCTCACAGTTAGGTCACAGAAAGTCGAGAGTAACGTCAGTGATATGACCTTCGGCCATGACAAATGCAGGGTTTGCACGAACTTCTTTTGAAAACAAATAACCGGATTACGTAATTGAATATCAAGTGATTCCACGGTCGCTAGCGTTCGTTGACGGAAATTTTGTAAATTATGCAAAAGGCCTGTTTTGAATCAACGTGGTGGTCCGTATTGGCAGGATGTGCGACTATTACGCTGTTGGTAGTTTTGATCAAGCCGGTCCTGAGCCAAGCAAGATGGTGTTCATTATTTCACTTTAACAAGTGCTTAGTCGTCGGACCTCCAATCGGCGTCCAAAAACACAAAATTGAGATGGTGTGAATTTTGGACCAATACCAAGTTTCGCATGTAACCGTTTTCCTTTATAACTGTAACAGCCTGATGAGATTTTATCGAAAACATGTTTGCTACACTCCGTGTTCTAGGACCTACAATAGTAAGAGAAAGAATACACGCGCATAGATTAGTCGAGAACTGGTGAACCAGCCCCGTAATGTTTCTGCCGGGAGGGTACGTCTAAGATTTTGATGTAGTTGACGGTTGAGTCTTTCTATCGCGATATCACTCTTGAGTTGTAGGCAGATGAAGATGGTTGTCTTTTCCACCGTGGTAACTGGATTGAATGACTTAATGACGATCGCGTTCCAGGTTATAAAACGGTTGGAATAGCCATTTTCCCTTAACACGTTAGCGGTTGTTTCCAATTCATGTTCTATTGTCCATGTGGAACAGATTTTCCTGAAGTCAACCTCGACTTATGTGACTTAACTGTAAGCGTATCTCTAGACCACCCATCACAAACACGGGTGACTCGTTGTCTGAGTGCCTCAACACGTTTGTTTGGAATTTCATACCCTATCATGCGGATCAATGGTAGTTATGCAGTCACTTCCGCCGGGGGAGATTGAGTGTCCGCACGAAATTCTTTTAAGCGCGGAGGTCGGATACTAATGGCCTCGGCAACCGTCAGCATTCGAAATCTCACCATTTTTGATCGATTTCCTGGCACTCGGTAGACAATCTAAAAAGCGTCTTCCCTACTGATTAAACTCAGTCAAATGAGCAAGAATCACGCTTGAAACCGTTTTTGTCATACTGCTTTTCAACCACGCAGGATGATGTTCACGCACTCTGTCAGACAGTCGCCTTGTAGTACGACCAATATATGATGCTCAACATCAGCAAACAAATGGGTGCACACAACAGCTGGTTGTAGAACATGGAAATTTCGCTTTGAGTTGTGACATGATAACAGGTGTTGAACAGAAACTCACGCACAGTTGAGCTGCAGGTTAGGTTGTCTCGACTGACTTTCTGAGCTTTGTGATGATAACTGCGGTGATGGTGTCTTCCTTGAAAAGGAGACTAATAAATACAAGTTTCTTATTTACAGAAGTAACTGTTTCAACTGTTCCGCCCGCATCGCCTTCTGAAAGAAACGCATCGAGTAGCCAATCTGCATGAACACTTCTTGTAGAAAATCTAGCTCAGCTTGTAAAGTGTCAGGGGTGCAGGTATTCAACGCTCTACCCGTCAGACATCGCATGAGGTTTCGCTTTTGATTTAGCGGAACGAAACCGTCAAAGTGAACGTATTGGCCAATCCAAGTTTGTATTCTGTATACATTCCGTTGGATTGAACCATCTTCTCTTCTTACTATTCGAACATCCAAAAAATGTATTTGGTCGTTGTTATCTGACTCCTTGACGAATTTCCTACTGCCGTGGGCTTAGTTGAAAGCTGCCATGTTAGAATTCTCATTGGCAATGCAAAAAAACTCATCAAAGTAGTTTCCATAAAATGTACAGTTCAGTGACTACGCTCAATTGGTTAATCTCCACTGTGCTCATGAAAATGTCAGCCAGGAGGGAACTCAGATGCGAGCCTACGGTCACTTCATCTCTCTGTCAATAGATTGCATTGTTAAACAGAAACTGAATGTTACTAGAGCAAAGCACCCGCAGTTCTCTCAGTTCATCTTTTGGAATACCCACCTGTTTGTCGTTACACTCGTTGTAACTGCATAAATAATCAATTGTCTTTTGTAGAGGCACGTCTGTAAATAGGGATGCAATGTCGAATGAAAACATTTATTGACTGTTGATGTTCAGTTCTTGGATTACGACAATGAAGTGAAACATGTCTCGGAGATCGTGTTTTGCTAGCTCCAACCTGATAGGTTCGAGCGCATGGGCAAACGATTTGGTCAGAGCATGTTAAAGCGAGTTGCACATATCTAAAATTGGTCTCAAAGACAAACCTACTTTGTACATTTTAGGCAGACCGTATAACCCACAGATTGTTGTTCCAATAAGACTGATACATTCGAAGATAACCGTATCAGTTATCCACTTCTGTTTTGTTTGGCGCAACTTTTTAGATATCGTCTTCTCTACAACTGGTTTCTTGTTTTTCTTCGTGTCTGTCTTCATGAATTTTGAATTGTCAGCTAGTATATTATTCACTTTGAAAATGTAGTCAGTTCTGTCCATTAAAGCAGAATCTGTTCCCTTATTCCATCTGGAAAGCATTATGCGCTCGTTCTTTGGTAAACACTTCAATACATCTAAATGCTGCTTGGTCAGGAGCTGTATACTTAAGATATTGCTTACACGAGTTAAGCAACGTTGATTTCAGTCTTTCTTCGTTCAAAGTTGATGGTGCAGCTACCTGATCTTACAAGTTTTCAAGTTGAAATTCCACATCCTGCTGCAGCAAAAATTACATTTTAGTGATAATGCCTTAAGCAAAATTGTGTCCATATTGAAGGAGCGGAATTAATGAACATGCCGCTTGGGGTTATTCGGAAATTTGGCGCACGGTTTCACCGGATTCAATTAGTTAGGCAGTTCAGTCATTCTGATGTGTATCCGCTTGATCGCAATACTGTGAACGTATATCACGAACTCTGTTCGATCGTTTTCCGCCAAATCATCTATTGGGCCTTCACAATGGACTTCGGATGTATTTTGGAGACTGTTGGTCAGGTTGTATACTGTTGCCGAGGCTTGCACCTCTAAAGTGTCCAGGATTTTATTCCTGAACTCAGTTAAGGTACTGACTAGAGTCGCTTATAATTTACTTGTGTTTTTTTATATGTTTCTTTGTATATTCTGGTTTTTCCATTGTCTTTATGGCATCCAAGGTACTCAGTACGGGAGGTCAGTTATTTGGGATAAGTATTTCGTTCACTCTTTCTTTTTCACCCTTGGTTTAGGTCACTCCGTCCAGAATGCTCAAATACGCCAGGGAGTGGCGTGCATTGAAGGCACAAGAGATCGTAACAGAATCACCGATACAGCGTTTGGAACGTCAAATGGTCATCTTGCGTGGTGAAGTCAATCGTCTGGAACGTGAGAATGAAACGTTGGCCTCCGGACTGATCACCAGCAAAGCGTCCATGCATGATCAAGTCGATAAGGTTCAACTCTATTTGTGTTTTTTACTTGTTGTATTCGATACAATCATTTCCGTTTGCTTTTTTGAATTGGACGGATAACAGACTGACATTTCGTGCTATATAAGCGAAAAGGTTCCAGCACAACTCTGCTGTTGTTTACTGTGTGTTACCTGAAGAACAGTCTGTAGTCGGTCGCGCTTTTAGAAAACCACGATTTATTTAACACACACTACTTCCGTAGAAATCCTGTTTGTTTATAAGTGTACCACTAGAAGGGGCCGATATTCTGCTGTCTTATTTCACTTCATATTGTGAGGGATTGTCAGGCAGGAAGTGCGAGCATTCCAGCTCTCGGCGGAATACCCCAACACAGGGGGAGGTGCGTTCAAAAACCCACTGAGTGGATGGAGAACGGCGTGGGCGACCGGATGAGTCATCGCTCGACCGGATCGGACCAACGGGCGAGACGTGGCAGCCGAAATAGAATGAATGAACAAATTGAAGGCGTGATTATTCCAACACTCTCAGGAATATCTCGACACAGCTGTGGATTACGGTCAAAGCCCACGGTTGATAGACGGAAGACAGCACGAGCGATTGCACAAGCTATCGCTCAACGACATCGGATCAACGGCCGAGGAATAGCAGGCAGAAAACTCCCGGGTAGAAGTGCACACGACGTGCGAGCGGAAACCAGGGGGTGTTGTGGACTGGAATTGTGATTCAAAATCGCGAGCGCTCGTGTGGCATGGTAACTAGCGAGTCGGACAATAAAGATTGTGCTTTATTGGACGCCTTTTCGCTACAATATGTCATTAAACAAATATTCTCAGGAAGCTAACTGAATCGATTACATTTACTATGTGTTTCTAACGTAAGCTTTGATTTCCAATGGATTGTTGGTGTCGGGGTGGATGGCTCAATTTGTCTTACGTGGGTATTTTGGGCCTAAATTAACGAAGCAATTGGCAGACAGTCTGAAGTCCGGCAGAAGATACGTTATACACATTCTTCTAGTGATCAGATCCTGATTGAAAATTTTCTGCACCAAATGTACCGTTTTACATCTGAATGTAGGTCACACTTTTGAAATCGACCGACTGACTGACTATATTTCCTGGATGTTAGCATAAAAGTGAGTGGATAGACTTATTCTGAGGTGATACGTGGACCAGTCTACCTAAATTTTGACAACCTTACTCCAGAATTGGTTCACACATTGTTCAATTATGGTAGGTGGTTTTGTATTAGTGACACTTTAAACGATGCACTATGTCACCTGGAGCATAGTTTACTTGACTGGGGTTGTCTGAAAGACTTTATCAGAGAGTTTCACTTGATCAATGTACAGACTTATACGCAATCCACAGTTCTTGATAAAATAGCAGTTTGAAAACTGTCCTGTCTTGATTAATTAAATAGTACATGTCAGTAGTTGTTCGCACATTATTGTGCTGTGACAGGAATGGTTGTGTGCAGAACTGCTTGAATCCCCCAACCCCCGGTCAAGCAAAGGGCGTTTCTGCTCACTGATTCCAACTTGACCTATAAGTATAGGTGTGGATGCAGAGCATGCGGTGTTTGCGTAAGTGACAGTCAGCCTGAAGCTTTAGTTGCATAGATTTTGCCAAAATGATCCCCACAGACGGTTATTCAACCACCAAGCACTCAACGTGTGCCAGCGTTGTCAGTGGCAAAGCACTTGACGATTCAGCATGTGGTGAATTTAACCGATTTCCTATTCCGTTCTCAACTGGAAACATGTTTTTGCTACGGTCTTCCACTGCAGTTGTAGTCAGACGTACCCTATTTGGCAGACGCAAAAATAGTTGTTTCTCATAGCAGCTGAACAAGTTTTGGCTGTGTTTTTAAATTTTGTACTCTTAACTCATTTGTGCTAACCACTAGTAGGGATGCATCAAAATGTGCCCAAGTTTCATTCGTTTGTTTTGTGTATTGTGTTTCATCGTCGTCAGTGCCATTATGTTAATGGTTAGTATCGATGCTCAACTACCATTTTAAAAAAAAAGATATTCTAACCTAGAGATAAAATAGGATCGATGTAATTAAAAGTCTACGTCCAATCGTAAATAATGCCA
>JTDE01003529.1:58980-69093 GCA_014338405.1 Paragonimus skrjabini miyazakii
CAGATTTTTAACTAAACGTAAGACAGGAAAACGCTTGTAAGGCGGATTCCTTACCATCTTCGTTATGCGACATTACCGGTTGTCCTCACTTCGCTTAAGCAAACGGTCCATCTCCTTTCCACAACGTACTGAATACGGCAATCGTACATCTACAAAATGGGTGGAGTTGAGTACCGATGTACCGCCTGGAGCCTAGCAAGATTTTGGTTTGGTTTAAGCTACTGTTCATCAGATCAATGCTTCTGACACATCTGAAAGGATGTCAGAAATTTTCTTGATAACTAACCCTAATTAACAAGCTGTGTTTGTTATCATCGATGCTAATGACCAGGAAGAAAGTGGTCCCCTTCTTTCTCATCAATACATCAGTGACCTACAGTGTTGCTTTATTGTTGTAACAGGATGTTGATTTTCATGAAACATGTATTTAGCACTCTTATTCACATAGTGAATAATGAACCTAATTGATGTCCCACATTGATAGTTGTTAATAATCACGGTAACTCTAATCATGACTTAGGTATTCTAATTGTGATCCATTTATGTTGATCGTAATTGGTTGAACGAGTATTTTCATACGGTTACCTGTGTTTATATTACAATCAGTTTCAAAATGCTCTCACTTCATGAGCAACATACGATCACAAACAAACAGCCGGGCAGGTGTTGATAGCTGAACAACATTTTTCTTGCCGATTTAGTGTCTCGTCTATTTGACCATACTCACTTTTCAAATGGTATGCCAACAATATAGTGACATCTACCAAATGGAGTCCGATTGCTCACCATCTCGTTTAATTTGTCTGATCAAAAGCAAAGTGAATCATTCTCCAGTGACTCAGTGTAATCACTTTCAAGCTTGAGCCATGTGCATAGATACTGTAACTCAGGCTGCAACTGGTCTCAGTAATAGTCCAGGAAAATCTGGAGTAATAAGTAAATATAGAAGAGTGAGAAAAGCAAAAAGCAGTGGAGCCTCAGGAAGGAGAAAACTTTAAAAAAAAAAAACCACTCTGTCGTGAGGTGTGTCCATGTCTGCATGTATAGTTCTCGTCACGGATAATCGAGGTTTCTGAGACCTAAATTAGATCAGATTGCCCCCTAGGCATTATAAATCGTTTCTTTCAACATCGACTTTCTGTCTTCCCGACTCAATTGTTGACTGAGTCAGCGTTCCATCTTGATTTTCATTTGTCTTCATTTCTCGAACTGTCTTTTATATAGAGAGGTTGGACTTTCACTTAGTTTAGTGCATCCTCAGAATCGCATTACTACGCAAATCTTACCTTCTGGGTACGGTGACAATTCAGTTCAGGATTGATTGCAGCTGTCACACTCTCACAAAATTTCCAGTCAGCTTATTTCCTAGGTAGCTGGCTAGAAAGTCTGTAGGAATGTGACAGTTACGATCAGTTGCCAACTTATCACAACTAACTCCTATACTGTGTATAAGTTCAGGATTGTTGTAACCAGAACTTGTAATCGCAGTCCTAATGTGCTTTTCATTATGTAAATGAATATGACCTGTTCTCTTACAGCTATGTTACCAGTTTTATTCCCAATCACATTCAGTAGTTAAATCTAAGTTTCAGCTACTCATCTGTTCGCTACCAATAGTAATAATGAACACTGAGTTTTTACCTAATACCGGACCTTTCCTCGATGATGATGATATATATTCCTCCGCCGGCATTTACTTGGAGTATAATGATGTAGAAGAAACGTTTTATTTCACTTCATTCTATTTTGGTGTTATCTACCTGTTTTGTCTGAGCTAATTTTAGAATAGGGAATGTAATCCAATAGGTCGGTTTCTGTCGATTGTTCGAACCTATCCGCAAACGTTTTATTCAATATGATCATTTATATTCCAGTTGCAGACTGGCTATGTTTTACTTACACGCGGTTATATTCGATCGATACGCTTTTTCACGTTCCTGTGATAAGATTTTGCTCAAACCAGATAATAATGACGTTGATTGTTCCCTTCTGATGTTCACAGTATAAGAAACCTTGATTGTCCCATGAACTTCCACACACATCAAGACTTAAGTAATCAGTCTATTTGCTGAACCTCATGAATCACATAATAGTTAATAATACGAGTTTATTTAAGGTGTACTATTGATTGTGAGAAACGTCTTTGCATGCTTTTACAAACGAAATTCCATATGACTTAATAGTGCTGAGCATACCCGCATTTTCTCATTCTGGATTTGTTTACTGTTTTGGAGGACGGTTTCGTTGTAGTAGCCGGCTTGATTATGTGACTCAAACAGATTATATGGCACCGTGCATAGCTCCGATATAAAAGCTGAGAGCGTAAATGCTTTTGTATTCTACAGGGATTGTATAGTATTGTTTTTCCTCGTTTTGTCAAATGAATTTATAACGTACCAGTACAGACCAACAATCCGAATCTGTACGTGTACAATTTTTACGGTGACACTACCATGTATGTGTGTTACTCACATGACTGCCTGTACAACTGAGTTGATGTCAACAACCGGTGCTTAGCCACCATTTTGTATTCACAGTTTCAACTGTGCTCATGCATGTTGACTTCAACGTGACCTCGCTGTCCATTATCTCAATGTTTATGGTCGGGTTTATTCCGTCAACTTGAAACGTGAGCACTTTTCTGTACTGTATTGTATCATTTTTGTGAGCAAAATAAATTCAGTTTATTAGCAGTGTAAGATCGAATGTATCCACCAGCTATCGACCAATCAGATATGCCACCATTTAATAGATTGACTGTTTCTGTCATGATCCGTTTACTGTTCATTCGTGTGTCGTGTTTCAGCTGGAAGACAAAGCTGACGTTTTGACCAAAGAACTGTTCGTAGCCAGACAAGATTTACATGACACGCTGGAAGAGAAACTTCATTTGGAATCCGAAGTGGCACAAGTGAGTCAATGAACCGTGCTAGTATGTGTGTACTGTTTTTATATTCGCTTTGAACATATGAATCCTGTAGTAGTAATCCTGAAAGTTTCCCAGATCAGGTCAAGACTATAGGCCAGTCCCCGTTGTATTAGCATTATCCCTCACGTACACCCGTTGTCAACAAACTCATTCCAGAAAAGGTTTTGTGAGCAACCCGTTTACTTCCCAATTATCTCTCTCACTTGCGTCTTCCTCTTTACGATCCATTTTGTCCGTACTGGGACGTATAGATACAAGGTTGTGAATTGCATTTGTGAGGTACGAAATGTTTAACATATCTTTTTGCTTTTCTTTGTGAGCCTCTCTGCATATGAAGATATTTAATTGTTTTACGTTCAACTTTACCATCGATTTGTTGCTGATGATGGTGAGTGTCTGCTGATGGTGATACTTATGCATTCCACGGTCTGTACTAGTGTTTCTCATAGTGGACTGTACAAAAGTTCTAGGATACAGTAGTGGAAGATCGCTTGAAAAGAAGCAACAGAGACGTGCTTCAAATGTTCGAATATGGGTGTCTAAGGTGGATCCTGAATGATTTCCAGCCTGATGATAATGAACTAAGTTGATTGCAGCAACGTTATTCATCCATTACTCTTTGGACTCTTATTACATAATAAAATCGAATCCACTTTTAGGGAATAACTAGGAGTGTACCTGCCATTCTAGAGTGAAGATCTGTTATGACTATTTTTTTGTTGGATTTAACGAGTTTCTTGTGAATCGGTTCGACCATATTGCATTGTCATTATTCTGTTTTCAAAGTTCATTTGGAATAATGGTGATTTTACGTTTGAAAAGTTGCGGGGGGTTGATATAATGAACAATTTTGTCAATTGTTGGTCTACATAGGTGAATAGCACTGTAGAAACAGCCACAACGACTCAATGTTGTGATACCACAAGGTTTCATGATTCGGACTCTTATGGATTCTGGCAATCCATGTGATGGGTCATGCCTATCCGGAGTGTTATCAGATCATGTATCAACTGTCCCAGTGTCTCTGTCACAAGTGTTGTTCATTGGTTCTGTGATCCACCGAGTAACTGCTCGCCTGGTAACACGAATATTGCCTGTTTCCAAATCTAATTTGGCCTGTCCACTAAGTGAATCCAAAGTTTGATTAACCTTATCTTGCTAGACGAGATGTCTGCGTAAACAACACGGTGGTTTGTCCGCGTGTTTTCCCGGAAACCCCGAATCTGCGATTGATTGATCACATGACAAAGATATACAGTTTTCATTGTTTATACCACGTGCCCCCATGCCCTTTGAGCGTTCACCACACTGCCTGTGTTTAATGGAGACCGCCAACAGCCGAATAAGACTACGACATCGCCAGTCTATATGAAATCTATAACGATTCCGTCCAGTAAAACCGGGATGTAATCACTCGAATAGTTAGTCGGAAATACTATGCGTTATGGGAGCGTGGCGCAGTCTCCAGATTCACTGTTTGGATTACTCAATGTTCCTCCTCGTTCAACTTTTACTCAGTTCACAGTACCATCTAATCAGGCTCGTATAGACGTTCATTTATTCCGGTGCTGCTACACTGATTTGCCTACTTTTATTCATGAGCTGCTTTCTGTGTTAGGTGATTTGCCTGTTCTCAACATAAGGTGTGTTTTTCGATTAGCATGGTTCGGTTATTTGTGTCTGGTTGTGGGTTCACTCTATCAGTGGGCTATTTCGAGCTGTCTCGGATGAATTTTACGGACACTAACTTTGTTTGTCTCACATAAAGAATGTGGTTTCTTGCTGTAACGTTGAACTCTTCAAAGAGCGCCTATAATCACACACACTTGTTTCATAATTTTAGAGTATTTATGTGGAATCTAGCGTTGTTTGCCGACACAGCGACAGATTATTTTGGGATGACCTTTTTTTAAACAACAGACTCACATACAAGGTATTTTGCAATTTTGCTAAAATTTGATTGTGAATTTGCAACAGCTCATATATTTCGAAATCCAATGTACTAACGGATTGATAGTGTTCATCCCCGTATCTTCGTTTAACAGTAATTCATATAAATCGAATATCGCTCACAACTGTTGACGCCTCTTATTTGAGCCTACCCCTTTCAAACAAAAACACCAAACTCCAGTTTCGCTTGTGTTAAGGATCGTCATTAGTACGTGTTCTCACCATGTCTATGCTATGAACTCTGGTCACGCTTTCGTGAGACAGTCATGTTAACCAATGCGTCATTAGCTTCACTTCAAGTAGAAGTGAACTGTCGTATGCAAACCAGTGAGTAATGCTCAGCAATATTTGTTTACACCAGAGGTGACTTTCTCTTACCCTGACCCATTTCGGCGAAACTGGTAGCAATGAACCACATTTCATCAACCTGATGATTCCCAAAAGAACATCCGGGTTTCAGCTCCTGCGACTTTGAAGCCTATTTCGGACCAACGGTTCGTGTTTGCTTTCCAAGATAAACCTCTGCGGCGTAGGCTGTTGTGCAGTTGTTCTCTGTCTCCATCTTAGCCTGCTTTTGTGCACATGCTTGTATATTTTTCGCCTCCCATTGTCGCATCATTGTGAATCGTTTAATGTTTGCTTCTTAATACATACGATCAACATTTGTTGAGCTGTCCATATGTGTTTAGTTTGTAACAGTGGCGATTTTCGCTGATGATGCGTTTTAAAATAATCACGTCGTACGTCGTACCACTTCTCTGCGTCTGTTTAAAGTTTTCCAGACGAATTCGATTGTAGCGCTTTCCCACATTCTCCTCTTACATATACGCAGATTAAGCAAATGCTCCGCTCGACGCTAGAACAGACCGCCCGTGAACGAATCCAACAACAAAATCTAGTCGCAGCCTACCGAGCCGTGGCTTCGGACCTGATCAAGCGATGTCACAATTTCCAACAGCTTACAAACGACAACAGTCCCTTCGTCAGTCGCCGACCGTCCAAACAGGCGCAACCCCAAGCATTGTATTTGCGACTTTTATGGGTGCTGTTGCAACAGGTTTCCTTGTGTGAGAGTTGCTTTCCTGTGCTTGAAGCCAGCGTGGCTGCTTGGAAAACGGAGTTCCCTGAATCTAACCTTGAAGAGGCCGACGAGCGAATCCTTGACGATTTTTTGGCGCAGACGCTTCCTGCAGATCGTTCAGAGGTGAATGATTAACAATGGACTCTATTATGTCGTACCTGCACTGTTTATCTGCATAACGTCGTTTAACACAATTTCGGGTACTTCGTGGACTCCATTTCGTCAGTCTAACCATGCTTTGTTCGTCCATTGGTTTCTGTGATAGCTTTAGTTTATCCTTTCTTCCGAACCTTAGACAGGACAGATGTGAGAGAATATATTGTGCTGATGCTATTAAGTCACTCCTCTGTCAAACCAAATCCAGTTGGAATTAGAAGAATCGTAATGTTCGAAACGTTCCGACTACTCCGGAGAGCCTTTATCAAGCGATTCAAAGAAAAATATATATAGTACACTGTTGTAAACCTCCGAAAGAATACACTGGTTCGTCCACGATATAGTTAATGCGTTTGACCGAAATCGGATTATCCCCCTCACAATAATTAACACAGAAAATCTCGGTCCCGAAAATGGCGCGACTGTTCCCGTAATTTGCTCCCAAGACAAAAAACAGCCTTGTTCCGCTCCAACAAATGGCTGGAGCAAGAAGCATATTACAGGTTATTTATATGGCGCATAGCGACCTACAAACATTCTGGGATCAGAAAATTGGAGGACATTTGCCGAAAATAATCGTTGAGGTCACCAAGGCACCGATAAGCATAGCGGAATAAGGGTCGGACAGGTAGAAAAAATAGCGAAGGTTACCTCTCGACTTTTCTAGACAGTTCCGCTCATTCTGATTGGATAAAATCGAGGAAGGAGGCGGTTTTGGACGGGGGGAAAATGGACTCCCTAACATATACCAGCTTCGTAGGAAGCATTTGTTGATGTGTTCCACATGTGGTTTGTAGATTATATAGGGTTTATGGGTTTAATTGGTTATGTGAGGTCACAGCGTGGCAGTTAAGCATCAGTGTGAACCACAAATTTATTGCTGTCTATGATGATGATGATGACAGCGTGAAGAGCTCAGGTGAGAGCAGGGCTGAATATTTATTGCGTGTACACGTTTATGTCCGTAAACGTGTAGTCTGTTCGGGGTAAGGTTGGTGTCGTGGATGCGGCAAGCCTTTCCCGTATGATATCATTGCGGTCTATTCACTAGCTCATGTCAGACCACTAATAGCCTCAAACCATCCGGTCGGTTTATCACCTGTTGTATACTTGCAATCAGCATAGCTTCTGCCAATAAACATTCCTCGTGGCTACGGAAACCACTTTTTAACACATTTAGGTAGTCAAAGTGGACTTGATTTTGGTTGACGATAGCTTGTGTCACAGTAGCCGAGTCATATTCTCATTTCTGGTGTTGCTGAGCTTATGTAAGAGGCTTATTACTGCACCTTACATGTTCTTTGGTGTGTACTTCCAGATAGTGGGTGACCTGCCCAACGTAAGGCTTGACAGTCTGCACTCAATCGAATACACACAGTCTGACTGCTTCAGATCAGCGTGATTATCCTTCAACTGGACTAACCTACTTTTTACTGTGTTGCTGGCTTCAAGCTCCGTCCTATTGTTTTACTGGTTGAGAATGCGCGTAGAGTCTTCCTGTGCATTTCTTCCGTACGGTCTAACGATAGTCGACATCCAAGTCCTGGGCTTGTCGATCCTGTTACTGACTATCTTGTCACAATAACCATTAGCTTTTGCTGTCGATCTGACTATCTTGCATTCTTTTGATAGCTCATCTTTGAAAGCGGTTGGTGGCGTGATTCTGTCAAACAGATATGGTGCAACCACTTTATTGGTGCACATGAGGTTTTCTGAGTTAAAGGAAACACTACGAGAGGTGTCCTTCTTGTACACACCCGTTTCCAGCTTACCGTCACTCCTTCTGCGTATTCTGCCATCTAGAAAATCCGGTTCCTGCATTGCTAATTTCTGTACAATCGTAAATTTGATGTGCGGATGAAAAGCTTTTATGTGGTCTATATATCTATCAGTTGTTTCTATACGTATTGCCACTAGCGTATCGTCGACATACTTGCACCAGTTTCTGGGTACATCCGGAAAGCTTGACAGCAGTGTGTCTTCTAAATCTGGCGTTAACAAATTAACAGCTCTTAGGGAGATGGACGAGCCCATTGCGACTTCGTCTGTCTGTTGACAGACTACCCGTTTGAATGTTAGAAATGTAACCAGTAAGCAATGCTCCATAGCTTCAACAATCTTATAAACTGATAAACCAACTCTTTCAGCTAGACCGGTAGCTGGCGAATGATATTCATGTTTTCTCACACTGATATCTTGGTGCTCAAAGTAACTATGTCAAAGCTGATCAGACATTCATCTGAGCTTAAGCTAAGTCCCCTTAGCTTGATAAACAGTTGCGTGAAACTCCTGCAGGCCGCAGTGGAGTGTTACACCTACTGTGCCCACATTTGTTTCTGCTAAAGCCTTCGAACGACGATTCACATAAATACGAATCACGAATAGTTATTGGCTAAAATGGTATTCTGTACTCACAATCATCATAACTCTTTCCAATTGGTTGATAGTTTTTCCTGTCGAGCCTACATCAATTTCTCTTGTTTCAGCTGCTGACCTGCTCATCTGAATCGAACCAAGCCCGATCATCTGGACTAAGTTGCAGCGTTTCACCGTCGGACCTAGTACGACCCACCGTAGTGAAACCATTGAAAGCCAAACAGTGGCTCACAAATACATTGAACAGCCTTCGTGCGATGACTGTGAGTGACGCAAATGGATCTGCAGGTGCGCAGACTGGCGACGAATTGCAATCCTCGATGTCCGCGGATTCGAAAATACAGCAATAAACAATTTGCTGAAATGGTTTATGACTGCCCGCCGTTTACTCTACAGGTCGGTGCATTGTGATCTCCAACCATTGTGTACATAATTCTCCCTACTCATCAACAGCTTCTGTGCTACGTTTCTTGTCAACCGTACTTAATACTATGGTCATTCACAAGTTCCTTCCATGCGCCTCATTGAATTTTAGTTCATTGTGCTTTTGTTTTCTAACGTTCACTCGTTGATTTCACAATTTCGAGATTTATTCTTTTTAGAGTGAATTATGCATTACTTAACTTCTTTATTTCCTGTTTATTTCTGTCACCGAACAAACTACTTTGAAGCGGTCGGATCAATTTTAACGCGTGATATAAAGTTTTTGCTTCTGTTCGCGTACTTAAACGATATCAATTTACTGGCTGGGATTAGAAGCACTGGACAATGTGTGTTCCAATGCATTTGACCTGCTTTTCTTCACTTGTTTGAAAACATGTTAGTTTGTACATCATTACGATACTCAAACTTATGTTTTTCTTAGCCGTGATTATGGATTTAACAAAGTGCTTGTAATCATGTTTTTTTCTCTCTTCCTGTGATCAGAATTTCTTACTATCATTGCGCGTTACGGATCAGGTTTTATAATTCGCAAGTTGTTTCTAGACCTGTTGACTATCGAAGACACCATATGGCACGAGATTCTCACTCAAATGGTTCTTAAATCAGTGGACCATTGAGGTGAATTTGAGTGTATGATTCAAAAATGTTTTTACTTCGTCCTCCTGGTGGTAAGTTGAGCTGCTTAAATAGTATAGCTTATCCGTGTTGGATACCCGAAATGTTGACTCTAGTTCAGTTTGCGGTACAACCCCACCTGATAGAGAAAGGCAAGAACAAACACGAGACCATGAGCAGTATCTCTATCACGAACGAGCGCAACGATATTGCAAAGCGGTACGAAAATCAGAGCTCAAATATCGGAACGCAACTCTCGCAACTTAGAACCCCCCAACAAGTAAGGAAAAAGACGGCCTTCAAACGAGCCTTATTTACTGCTCAGCCCGAAGGCAAAATTGTGATTTACAGCGACTGTATTTATAGGTTTGGGTCGGCCTTGGGCCTAGGTCGCCGAATGGATCAATCAGAAGCGAGCGTATCTTCCTGGACGTTCCAGAATTCTAGCTAGCTTTCTAGTTCCCAGGAAATGAAGAAATCAATTTCCCTTGCAAATCTTGTGAATTTTTGGGAAAAAGTGCCTTTTACCAACACCTCCCCTGTTGAGCTCTATTGGTACCGC
>JTDE01003529.1:73917-87973 GCA_014338405.1 Paragonimus skrjabini miyazakii
TTTTTTACTGCTCAGCCCGAAGGCAAAATTGTGATTTACAGCGACTGTATTTATAGGTTTGGGTCGGCCTTGGGCCTAGGTCGCCGAATGGATCAATCAGAAGCGAGCGTATCTTCCTGGACGTTCCAGAATTCTAGCCAGCTTTCTAGTTCCCAGGAAATGAAGAAATCAATTTCCCTTGCAAATCCTTTTCCCAACAGTTTGATTACTTACTCCTGTACCGACTGAACCTATCTGCTTAGACTGCTGACATTTGTAAACAATCACAAGGCAAGCAGGCGATTACATGGCCTAAAGATTGGAGTAAGGTCTGCGGTGCAGCCTGTTAAGACTGGGTCAGTGGGGTCATCCACATTGCTGAATGGAAATGCCCTCGACTATAGCAGCGTATCACAGACGATGATGTGGTTGCATCCCTAGGATTTTTGACTCATCCAGCACATTTTTATTTGCTTATTAGTTAACCTATCATTGTGTTGTGATTTGCGGATCTCCATCAATCGACAAATCTCAAACTTTGACTGGTTTTGAGTCACTTGTTATCGTCGGGACAATCGATTTCGGAAAGAATCGCTGTGCAGTAGAAAACTCTTGGTAAGATTGCCTACATCTGTACACCTGCTTACTATTCACAGGCGAATATGGGTGTGCGTTTGGATCTGGCAGTTCGGTCGCGCCTAATATACGATTAGTGGCGCAGTGATTAACACGGTTGCGTCATGGGAAATGAAACCGGAGTTTAACCTTCTGTCGTAGCTAGTATTAACACTACAGCCAAGCCTCTACAAGAGCGATATTCGAGGTTAGTGCTTTTCGAAGATAACTGTCTTAGTAGTCTATCTGGTTACGAAAGCTGCATTCAAGGATTTTCAACTTATATTCACATATTTCCGTACTACTTGCCAGTAACCGAAAATATGCATTAAGTTTTTCCCTGCTCCATCTTGTTTGTAACTTAGAAATAACTTCCTGGCTGCAGCAGCTGGTGACCAGTATGCATAATATGTGTAGTATGGGAGGTGGAATGATCAGGTTGGCATGATAAACAAAGGCAGCAGTAGATGAAAAAGATAGAAACACGAAAATTGAGCTATTGGTTGGTCACGTTTTAGTTATCTAAAGGTAAATTGATGGAGGTAGTTTGGGCTAAACGTAAAACGCAGACAGCCATCAACAAACAATTAGGGAGATGAGTTAGTCACATGCTTGTCTGAAATGTGTGATGCTAGTTGCCATCCGCTTCTTTACACTTTTCCACCTTCTGTGTTTGGTCGGACTCGCTTATAGGGCCTACAATTTTTGTTTTATTCAACAGTTGTGGTCTTCGATCAAGTTGGCAAATTTGCATTGGAACTGTCTAACGTGAATAGATGTGCCGAATAAGTATGATAGAATTCTTCAAGCACCACTCAAATCTCAGACCAGACTAGTGCTTCTGACAAGCTACCATTGTCCCATATTTAAAATGGGATATGACGTAATGGCTCGGAATATCTTTACCCTAATTTGTCCATAAAACTCTTGTAGATCATTTGGATCTATTGAACACGTCTAGCAATTCCCTCAATTATGGGATGCTTGTCAGACAGCTCTAATTGTAGATTCCAGTTGGTCATTTATGACTCCGTTTCCTTAGCCGTTGCGCTTCCTTTCGGTTATAGGCCTAAATCGATCAGCCGTTTTGTGGTCGACCTGCAAACGAACAAGCGTCGACGACAGGTAACCCATGAAGCCTGAGGATTACACTGCCTACCGGCCTGATTCTTTCGGAATCAATCAGCCCTTGTTGTTTCATACATCTCAGTGTCTTTGTTAATGCCCTTTCAATAGCTACTGTTTTGTCCTTTTCAGTTTTTATACAAACAAATTTGGTCGTATCTGCCAGTAGAGCATTCGTTTTAGCTAAATAATCAGCTTTATGTAAAATGACAATTCCAACCCCTTTGTCAGGTTTGGACTTTATTATATCCTCATTTCGGCTTAGGGACTCGAGTGCGGCTAGATGCTGTCGAGCGAATATATTTTTACCTATGGTTTTCCAAGTCAGGTACTGATAACACGACTGAACCAAGGTTGATTTGAGCATCTCAACATTAAGAGCTTTTGTTGTTTTCAAATCGATTAGTTGGTAATAAATGTTTTCAAATTGACTTTCTAAACCTAACTGTCTAATTTTACTTTTTGGACAGCAAAAGTTTGATCCTAATGATAGTACTTCAAGAGCAAACTTATCCAATACTGAAGAGGGAAAAGTATGCACGTACCGTTCCGGATTTCTCGAAAATTCTGCCTTAGGTTTGATCGGGTTGAGTTGATTTATCAGTCTTGCTGACTTCTTTTTTCGTCTTTTGGCTACGATCTATGAGGTTAATTGGAGGACTTGTCGTTAGTGTCGATGTAGACTTAGGTGTGGCGACATGTTTGATAGCATTTCCAGCTCGCGAGTTCTGGTCACAAAATCTCTTGCCGGGTCAGCGTCGCATACACAACTTGAAAACCGTGATTGGTTCATTGATCTTAAGTGTATGTACACGTAAAAAGTGAAATTCAACCACTTATCTGACAAACTTTGTAATCATCTAAAGAGATTTTATAGTGAATGAAAAGGACTGTTAAATCGCCAGGAGCGATTTCACTCAGTAACGCCTACTCAAAAACTCCAGTAACGCTTATTTAGACGGTCGGATTAACGAGACTATCTTCCAAGTCCAAAATGCAGCCGAAAGGATTGGAATTCATACGATACTGTCTGACAAACTTACAATGCAAGTGTCCTCGCCTTGAGTGTGAATTAATCGGATACACTAATTATCCAGCAGAAACAGCGTTCAAAATTGAGTCTGCAAATAGCCACCGATCAACAGGAAACGAACTCATTCAAACAATCGGGTGAAGATTAAGGTGATAGCATGTTGAACAGCACAAGGAACAAAAGTTTTAATATATAAGCAATGACAGTAAAATAAGACGAAAACAAACATTTCATATGTAGTTATGGTAAAAACGTTTACCATGATTGTTTACTACATACAGCAAAGTCAAATCTGCGGTCGGTTTTCTACAAAAAAGCCAAACATACCTCAACAAATTAATTGATCCGCATCACATCAAACATAGGATGACAAGCGTATCACAGGAATTTCAACAGATCTAGCAGGGATAATACCCTCCATTGTAACATAACATACTCATAAAACCCCATTAGGAACCACCACGTCTTGTTGTGTTCAATGGTTGTAGTCGTCGATAAACGATGGTCAATCTGCCGTTTTTTTATCTGCATGTCATTTTTTTATCGAATCCCACATTTTGAAGAACATTCGCGATTCGTGTGTAACATAGTCCTTTCCTTGTATTTGCTCGTGATTCTACTCAATTCTTGTGTAAACTGTTGAAGATCTTCATGACTTGGCTGATCTGATTCTGTTTATAGACGATCACCGAAATATCCTCTGTCTTTTATCAGCAACACTGGTGTTCGCACGCTTTTATTTCATCACCATCATGAAAAATTCTACTGGAATTGAACTAACCAGTGATTCCATTGCGAAATCGTCAATTTTTTAATTAGCTGTCTTGAAAGTAAAACCTCAAGTTATAGGTGCAGGCTAGAATCATACGCTTGAGTAAAAGTGTTTGCTACGAACTAAACTTCACTGGTGAGTAGTGGGAGGTTTTTGGTTTTCATATGGATTGAACATCACCCACGATTGATTGCAGCTGTTGCATTCCCATAGACCTCCCAGTCGACCCCTTTCGAAAAATAGAAATACTAGACTCGAGTTTTGCTCTTGTTAGAGGTTGTCAGTAGTGCATATTTTTTCCCCTGTCGGGACTGGAACTGCGGCCAAGCTTTCATGAGGCAACCGTACTGAACACTGCACCACTGACCTCACATTAGGCATGAACGAATTATCATTTGTGAATGCTCAACCACCTTCGCTTGTGAGTAATGATCAGGTTACCAGATCGTCTCAAAAGGAGACACAGTAACTGTCCTATTAACTCCAGTCAATGACCCCTCAACTAGTACTTTCTCCAAGTCGGAATCACATAAATCATTAAATTGGTGTACGGTATTTTGAAAGAGGCCGACTGCAAAGTCTATGGGAATACGACAGCTGCGATCACTTGCGAGTGATTTTCAATCTATACGAAATAAACTTCCATTTCTCATACTGAGGCTTTAGTAAAAAGGGAATAAGCATGCAAGGAGCAGATATACTTATTAATAAGCGTGATTGCTCGTAGTTCGCCAATATGTTGGAAGGTACCTCTCACAGCTGTCGTGACCGGTGTTGTAACCGTATTCCATCACTTTGCAGTATCAATCAACTCAGCATTCAATCATACCCGATTGTCGATGATTATGGATGCTAAGTCACAAAACTGATCATACAGATTCATCCTACATCCACCGAAACTTTCTTGACATCAATTTGTGTGAGCATAATCTTCGGTCATAGTGATAGAACTTCAAAATGTGTTCTGAATGGAGTAACAAGATTTTTCTGCATACTTTTCCGGACAAGCGGATGATTTTGTTTCGGGTTTTGATTCACAACTTGACCCCTCGAGTTATCTAGTGGTGTCAACTTTCATTAATTGAAAGAACTTGAGAAAATTCACTTGACTTTTTTTAACCAGTTAGAGACAAGTTCCGTTAATACGTGTCGTAGACGCATGCGATCCAACAATTTCCCTAATTGTTCGCAAGTCACATCAATATGACTGCGAGCCATTTTTGTCGAATGTTCCACGGGAGGTTCCAGTTTTCTCGTCTATAGTCAAAGCTTTCATCTGGCAAAGTTCGTTGAAGTTCTGCTCAGCACGCATTTAAGACTAGGTTCATATGTTGATATTCAACTCACTGTGACGTCGAAGTTGCTTTGGTTTTTATTACTTTTGCTCACATGTTTTATTGCGTTAGTTCTCCTCGTGGTTCTCGGCAATACGGTTCGTTCGATTTTTCGTGTATTCCAGACTGCGCATCTATGGCTGATGAAAGTGCAAGAAATGATACAATTTCAGTTTTCACCTTCTGAGTTTTGTTCCCAAGTGAACTATTTATTTCAAGTTCTTCGAAAACCTTTTTTGCAATTGGTTGACGAAACGGTTTAATTGCCATGCCATTTTGAAATTCGCAGTGGCAATCAAAAACGCGGAAAACGTCAGTTCCTGAATAACTTTGTTGAAAATACTGTTTCAGTCCTGTTGTCACAAATGTATAGACCTTTGTAACTGTTGCAGTTCAAACTCTGATCACGCTTTCTTCAAGCAACCATGTTAACCACTGCGCCATTGACCTCACTTTTGACCTGATCGAATTATCGTAGGCACATGCTGAACCACAGTCACTTGTGTGTAATGCCGAGATTGCCCGATCGTCTCGAAGGTGACACTAACATTCCTGTTAACTTCAGTTATTGACCCTGCGACTGGACAGTTCTCACGATTGAATATATATATATATACGATTGTATGTAAGATTGACCATTTGTCGTCATCCATAGAATGTGCTGCGCCTTCTCTAACAGTTGTAATGCTAGTAGCGGCATATATTTGCATTTACTAAGTCCAACACAACGTGCGTCGTGGCACGTTTGGCTGGAATTTTTAGAGTTCCTCACACACTAGCTTTGGACTCTTCCATTATTGAAAGGTAAATGAAATTTAGTGTAAGTTTGTTTTATTCCCCTTCCGAAATTCGAAGGAAATGATACTTCGAGCGCATTTATAAAACCTGTATCGATTACTCTGATGTTCGAATGTTATACGCGTTCAATTGGATCGTTCGGATCATTTCATGTACACAAGTCGATGAAAGTTTAACCATGAAAACCGTCTGCAATAATCTTCAAGGCTGTTCTGATATGTTTTACTTGTATCTGACGTGCATCAGTAGGCACGAAGTTTAAACAAACCCAAAAGTCTTGTTATTTTTGCGTTCAAATATTGTACATTTTGACTTTTTTAAGACCATTGATGCTTTCAGTCTGATATATGTTTTATTATTGTAAGTCATATGAAGTACTCTTTACGTTTGTAGATACCAACCCATCTGCGTGTTAGTCGTACCGTTTGTCTCAAACCCAGTGGAATATGTACATCAGTACTCATGTTAAGAACACTAACTTGAACAGTGCAGAGACTGAATCAGCCTCAAGCTATAAGGTAGCATTATAATTATATACGATATGGCAGTACAGGTAATGTGTTTAGTAGTCAAACTTTACTGGAGCTACTTGACTTTTTTCGTGATTGTTAACACCCGTTGGGTATGCTTACCAGGTCGCATGTCCTATCATAGCTACTGAAAATTGTAGGTATTAACTCATTTGTCTTCACTCGGAGCGTATACCTGATGAGTGAAAACAACCACTAGACTAGTCGAGTATGTCTGGCGAATCGTGGTCATTAAACGTATACATCTTATGTTGTAATAGTCTATAGGTTGTTCTGGTGCATTCATGACGTTCGCAGTGCTGCTTGAGGTACTCAATTTCTTATATACCATCTTTTCTTTGATGTTGTTTTTCTCCAACTGTTTCATGTTCGCTTCGCTGTCTTTTTTCATGATTTTCCATGGAAGTTTTCTAACTAATTCCATAGTTTTCGTAATGGATGTGACTTCTTTGGTGAGAAACCCAGGCAACTGCAAGGGGGATTATCGTAAAAGTCTATGTATAACTTTCCTGTTTGATGAATTTGTCAAAACAATACATGCGATTGAGTGTGTTGGAAGACTCCGAAGGCATCGGTTCATGAATACCAAAATTCATGAAAAATAAAGCTTCAACAAACTTTCAGAGAAATTCTCCTCATTGGTTTGTAGGACTGTATGAAATTAAGTGACGAGTTAGAATGTTATTGATCAAAAATTAATGAAAAGACGATGTGATTGGACAAATGATTAGCAACACTTCCCTGTGGTTAGGAACACAAACGAAGTCGGTCCTAGGTAGTCAGTGGTAATCCGGCTGGGACGGGGGCACATTTTTTGTTGGTTGGGCGCCTGTGCTTGGGCAAAGAAGCTCCAAGGTTTGAGTGAATTGTTCGTGCATACACCAATTCGGATAACTCAGTCGGATTGCTACCGCCTTGGCTATCAACAGGATGTGGCATTTGGCCCTTCGTTACAAGGTAGCCGGGACCCAATAGACGGTACGAAATGTTGTCTCCGTGTCTGTGTATTGACTACAATCGATCAAATGGGTCATAATGGGTACACTGTTGTTGTCCCAGAATGTAGTCAAACAGCGTAGTGTTTACGAATTTTTTTGGATAAACACCTAGTAATGCGACCTATATATGCTGAATCACAGAGACAGTCAAATGAATACATAAAAAAGAAGCAACATTATTAAGCACGTTGTCTTTCAAATTCAGTTGAACCGCTTGTTTTGAGTGAAAGGTGACAGCAGAGCTTGTGGCATAATAATTAATGTAGACAGCACTGGTGATTTGACGTGATGTCAACTCTGCCACTCTCATCCTTAATTAGCAACGACAAGTAGACGTTCTTCATATCGGTAATGTCCACCAAGGGTCGCGGTTGTCACTCCTGCATGTTGCCGTTGATGAACTTTTCAGGATAGCCGTTATTGCTAAGAGTCTGCTTTGAATAATTCAATTCCTCCTCTACTGTGTCGTCTGTACAGATCCCCTTTGCTCTGTTCGTCAGATAACGTATCAGGTCACGTTTGAGGCTGGTCGGTACGTAGCTGTGGAAGTGCTGATATTGACCAGTCCATGTTTCCTCCCGGAATACGCTTTTCCGTAGTGAACCGTCTGGTCTGAGTGTCAGTGCCACGTCAAGAGAGGACATTCGCCCATTAATTTTCTCCTCCCAAGTGAGTATGATGTTGTTATGAGCCTTCTTAAAAATGTCTAGAAGTTTCTGAGTGTCTTCTGAACAGTATACTACACAACAGATACCATCTACATATCCTCGATGATAGCTTTTTTCTTTGCTAACATCATCCAACTTGTTGTTTTCGAGCATGCGCATGAAGATGTTGGCAAGAACTGGTCCCAATGGAGAGCTCAGAGTAACATCATCAAACTGACGATATAGCTCCCCGTCAAACTGAAATTGGATGTTGCTCGTGCAGAACAGTAGTAATTCTTTAATATCTTTCACGGGCTGCTCAACGTTAAGTTTGTGGTTTTCGATAGTCATATACAAAATTAGTGGCTTCCGTCAATGGTACGTTAGTAATTAACATTGTATGTAATTATTTCTTTCCTTGCTGGTTCCAGAATTTTTACTAGCCACTGTGCAACCGCATGGTAGGGGAAGTTACATGTGTCAAATATCGGCCTGAATAGTACTCCTTCCTTGTTTGTCTTAGGTTTAAGATCGAGCGAACCGAGAACGACCGGTTGAGAATAACACAACGAGTAAACAAAGAGTATATTGTCGACCTGCGAGGTCAACGCGAGAGCAAACGGATACCAAGACGAAACGATTATAGTGCGGAGCGACAAGCGTGCACGCAGTGGATTCGTACGTTAGAGTGCGCGGGGTACTTGTCGGTATCTCTACTAGTTCAAGCAAATGTTTAAGTACATGCAAAAGTTAGGAACAAAAAGAGTACAAATAACACTCGTAACTCTAACATAGATGACAATAACGAATAGGGTCGCTACGTAAGCAGTCAAATAGGGGAATTTATTGAAAACCGTCTGTTCGCTGGGACTTTTCTTCGCGAACGTTGCGGGGATTTTCAATTGTCTGAAAAATACCGAGATTACTTCCCAAAGAATTCGTTTATTGTATACGGTTTCAACGTGCCTGGATCATTACTTTTATTAACCGGTTTTCTCCCCCCATTTACCCTTTGGTATCCCCGTGCGCCGGTCCAACTCTGTATTGTTATTTGGGTGATGGTATGCTTTCTTTTTCTACGATGATCGATTGTTTCATTTGATAGGCCGAATCTATCACAAGTCTCAAGTTTACCGTCAAAAATTCCCGCGAGTTGTGTCAAACTCCGTGTTGTGTTGTGCAGTCTGGCAACTGTGAGTACCATCTATGACCTTTAATTCAAAGGTGGTCGCCCCACGGAAAAATGGAACTACTTAGGATGTAGCCTTTCTCGCCCAACATGGTGTCCTTCACCGGGTTGAATAATGAACGGTTTTATCAACACCCCAAAGCAGCGTTTGGTGCTATCGTTTATGTCTTCTGAGCAGAAATTGTACTGCTAGTTGCACTATGTGGTTGTACACCCTTCACAATTGATCTTTACTTTTTTAACGTCCAACTATTTTGCGGTCAACTATACATCTCCTTTTTGTTTATTTCTCCACCCTAAGAGGTGCTTCATATATGGTGCTAGTTCCGCAAAATAGCACGTCGCTTAAGCACGTTATTCTCTCTCAGCTGATATCGGCGGTAGGACAGCAGCCAGGCCTTATATAATTGCGCACGCGGTTTCATGTGTAAAGCTGGCCAGTTTTGTGATAACTGTAGTCAATAACATTTTTGCTAATCCCACTTCCTCGTACGCTCTTGATAATTTGTTTATGCTGGCTGTTTCGCTTTTGCTTTTAATTTCTCATTTCCTTTCGGAAGCTAAAAACACTACTCCCCCGCACCTCGCTAGCTTGACCTGCTTTGTTCTGTACGTTCTGTTGTCCAAAATCAATGATGATACACGAGACCAGTGCTCTAAATTCCTGTTTTCATTGTCGTACGTGTTTTAGTAGTGAGTCGTTGACTGGATATTGTTCCGTTGGACTGTTCCAGCACCCTCGTCCTCTGAAGCGTCCTGATGAAAGGGCCTCTTCACGCAATTTAACACAAAAGTAGTGATCGGTCGTAGACTGCTTAGGCGAACGAAATCTGTGTCCACCTATCATCTTTGATCTGCTACCTGTGTTCTTCTTGAAGCACTTAAGTGACTGACTCGTACGCGTATGCCAGTCCTTCGCGGGAACTTGAAGTTTGATTCAAATATTCTCGTCATTGTCTAATAATGTTTGTACTCTGTTGCCGTGTGCATCAAAAGTTACATACGGCCGCCGTTATTTATTATGGTATAGCAATGAATTTATTGTGTATTGTACTATTTGCATGTTGTAGTGATCGTATTTCGGAATTTCGGAAACCCGGTTTGCTTTATATTGTTTGTTTCTAATAACAATGAGTCGCGGCATATCTAACAATGATGGAATTCAGAAGACATCTACTGAGGTAGCGAGCACCTGCGGTATTTATGAGTGCACAATCTTCATAGAAAACGGTATGTGGTGCTATGGATGTCGGAAGTGGCACCACTTAAAGTTCACTGATCCTCGCGAAAACCAGTACAAGCAACTGGCTTTCACAATTTTCCATTTTATCTGCAGGAGCTGTAAGTTTAACGATAGTCAAAGCACGGCTCTGCTTCTGACTGGCCACGCGCTCATCACGAGGGGTGAATCGGTGCGACATCTCTTAACTCTGTATCTCCTTTCGTTGCTTCCACAGGGTGAAAGATGGACGAGTATCAGAGAACCCCATCTGAAATCAGGTTAGAATTACAATATTTAACTGAGTATATAATCTTTGCCCACCTTGTGTTGCACTCACCAAGAAGGCAATCCCTCACTCAGTTGCACATATAGAGTAGACTGTAATGAAAAAGAAGGCTCTCATAGAAGGAAGAATTGTTTTGTAGGGTCAATTCCCCACAAAATCTCCAACAGAGCTAGCTAAACCAGGCTTGGTATCTTACTTTTTCCGAGTATCACAAATGTCATCCTTGGGAGCAGTCTGCACGCCAAACCAACCAAAACATCACCTGGCCCTTTGGTAATCTCACCTACCATACGCAAGACCATGATGGTGACTGAGAAAAACACTGACCTTGAAATTCGTTTACCCTAACCCCAAGAAAGCTCGTATGTCGATCGCTGTCTGCGAGAGGAAGGAGCATGATCAACAGACTAAAATCAAAGCGCAGAGTCTGGCCGACGGTAGGCTGCACTTCGAGATTAAGATCATAGTGTCTGTTTCCGCATTGCCCACTCAAGTTCATTTGCCTGTAGTAGAAATTGGAGATGCCATCTCTGTAGAAATGAGTCCAGTGACCAACCTGCCAATCACAAATGTTGACGAAACAGCGACAGACTAGAGACCGTCTTCTTTGTTGCCTGTCCCAAAGTCTACTCGACGGCCGTACACAAGATTTTTCTTCACAGGAATTGGTAACAGAATGAGCCTGTTGGTGCCACCTTCAGTAATAATACTGAACTGCAACAGTTTTCTGCATTTGAAACATCAAATCACTTTTAGCCATTTAAATAGAATAGTGAGAAGACACAAATTACGATATGAATTCATTTTGCACACTCCCGTCAGTCGTAAACGTGTGAATAGCATGAAAACAAAGCCAACAAGACCTGAATAAAACGATTGTATATGTCATTTGTCGAGTCTGCCCAACAAAAGTTGTTTCAGTTGAAAGAGATATACAACAAAGTGTCGTGTTTGGTGGATGACATGCACCTTGGATTGTACATTCTATTCACCAGTCATTGTAATCTGACTGTGAAGCGTACAAAATCTAATACCATGAAAAAACTACGACAAGAGTTGAGGAGCAACCTAGCTAGTCATGAGTTTCCAAGAGACCTATTCAGACATATCCTCAATCTATCATCCGTCACATTATCACGAACTCAGTTGGAAGCACTCTCAATGGGACTGAATTTTCGAGTGCTTCAAAAGCACACAAATAAAACCCTGGTGGATGCACAATTTGAAAATTTGTGTGATCAATTAAATGTTTTGGTTCCCTTTCGAAAGGGGCCGACTGGATAGTCTATGGGGATGCGACAGCCGCAATCAATTGTGGGTGATGTTTAAATTTAAATAAACCAAATCCCCGACTACTCATCAGAATATGCTTATCCTACACCACGGAGGACAAAAACAGTGTCTTAATTTTATTTTCTGCCAACACTCTCTTGAGCCAAAAATTGGATGCTCGTGGTATTCAAAGAGAGGTTTTTTAATGACGAGAGACCTGGGTATCTGGCTGCCATCTTACCTATCCTTCGTGTATCATCAAGGGGTGGGCGCAAAAAACGGCGTTCTCTACTCGTTTGGTGTTTGAGCGAATTTCCCTTTCCGTAGGCAAAATGCAATTTAAACGCCCTGCTGGGTTCATATATGACTGCTACTTTAGTATAATAATCATGTCGTGTGTATCAGCTTGAATGAGATATAGTTGCAGTTCAGCCGGTCAAGCGTGCGGCTGCCAAACTTATCTTGGACTTAAGATATGTCGCGTACAAGTTTGCGGTTGAAGTTCTTGATCAGTATTTGCTTGAATCTGGACGACTTGACGATGATTCAACCCCCACACATTTATTCTTTAGAGTAGGTCTAGTAGAACAGTTCTTCATCATAGCGAATTATGACGACCGTCGGCAGTTAAAAATATTTTTCTCATATCGTTAGCTGCGATTCTGGACACTGTTTTAAAACATTGCTAGATTCTCACTTACTCAAAACAGACTAGTACTTTTACTCCGTTTTTGGTATTTAATATAACCCGTAAGAGCGATGCTACATCTTGTTTTAAGTTATTGCTTTTCAGGTCAGCAAATACTCATCTATGGGTGGATGTTATAACATCAAAAAAGACAAACCGATTGGATCTGGGTGCTTCAGGTCATCTGTTTCGAACCTGTGTTGTGGTGGCTGAATAGCTGGATCAAGTCTGAGTTCTGAATTGTGTTCTTCCTCGATAATCGCATTATCATCATTATCTGGTGCTTTATCAAAATATCACATCTTAAAACTTCTAGTGCGAATAGCGACAAGTAAATATATATGTATATAACGAAGTGAAGATTGTACGCACCAAACAGATACAAAATATTATGTTTCACGATCAAGTTTGGACACAAGTTGTTGAAAATGGTTTAATATTAATGATTTCTTTGATGCCAGTTTCGCTTCAAGCGCCTTTGCTTTAGAACACAGTTCGTTCAATTCTGTTACAAAGTTATCCTCCAATTTATTTTGTTCACTAGGAATTGTTAATGAAAGTAAAGGTAGGTCCAAGCCTCAGACCTACTGGATCTGTGTCAAAACACATTGTAATGCCTCAGCAATGGCTGATACTTTTGCTACAACGAGTGTGGATGGATATAATTCGCATTACCTTCATCACACTTCAGCGCCACCATGTCATTTTGACTTTCAATTAAACCATGGGAACTGAATTGTTTCTCTGGGTCCTTGTCTGATAGTAATTCGGAGAGTGACGTTTCATCATTCTCTGAAAACTTGGACGTAGGAATACTCATAAGTCCTTTTGGTCTATTTTTAATGCACACTTTTGAAACGAAACAAAATCTCAAACCTTCGGAACATAGCGCAGTAACGAGTAATTTATCACAATTGGGCGCAGTACGCAAATCTATTTGTTCCTTGATTTGAATGATTCAAACGCAGCAATGATTTCTAGAGAAACAGATCAATTCCCATGGTTTAATTGAGAGTCAAAATGACATGGTGGCGCTAAATTGTGATGAAGGTAATACGAATTATATCCATCCACACTCGTTGTAGCAAAAGTATCCGCCATTGCCGAGGCATTACAATGTGTTTTGACTCAGATCCAGTAGGTTTCAGGCTTGGACCGACCTTTACTTTCATTAACAATTCCTAGTGAACAAAATAAATTGGAGGATAACTTTGTAACAGCATTGAACGAACTATGTTCTAAAGCGAAGGCGCTTTTTCTGTCGCGGGTAACTCGAAATTTGGTTCAAATTTTCTTGCCATCATTGTCTGTTCATATTTTTGCTCTATTGGTGCTTTGTGCATCACAAATTTACATACGATTATTGTTATTCGTTAGCGAATAACATACTCATTTCGTTCCGCATTATATTATCTGGTTGTTAGTGTTCATCTCCGTTTTTGAATTGTACTGTTTAACGAATCTATTTAGCCGATTATTATCTTAGCATATATCCGCTCGGCTCTTTCTGTATAACGCTAACATCTCCACTTCTCTTCACAATGACACGCGCGAGATCCAGCAGCTTC
>JTDE01003530.1:14422-80583 GCA_014338405.1 Paragonimus skrjabini miyazakii
AGGCTCAGGTATGTCATATCATCATCATCATCATCATCATCATCATCATAGGCAGCAATACATCAGTAGTTCACACTGATGCTTGACTGCCACGCAACCACGAAGAAAAAGAAACAAATCCTGTTTATGAAGAGAGAAAAGAAGAATGGGAGATAGTAGGTGATCTTACCGATAAAACTACCTGCTTCTACTTTGAAACATACACAATCAAATCGCCTACACCTTGCAAACAAACAACCGAGCTGTAAATGAAATTGAGGCCTCATATCAGCTTATCCATTCTATTTCTGTTAACTATTGCATCGACCAAGACCATGGTCGTTTGGCAACTAATCCGCTCCTATTTCTAGCAAGTTGAGTTTCTGTGATCTTTTATCTACTCTTTTCTTGGGCTTTGCTGGTGTAGTGAATGATGAATCGTCTGTCTGATCTTTTCGTAGTTCAACTTTGAGTTTTGTTTGTCAACTTTTTTCTCGCTGGAATGCACTAGCATGCACTCCTATACCGAAATGCTTCTTGTATTCAATTTTACACATTTTTTTGTAGTATGGTTCTTGTCATTGCAGTCTCTCTCACCGTTTGTTTTCTGGGAGATAAGGGTTTCCTTTTCGTGCTAGCCATTCAATTGGCTAACCAGCATTGGGCGGCTGGACACAAAGGCCTCACTCACACACCGACTGGTCTTATTCCTACGGGTTTACACCGGATACGTGGTATGTGAGTGGAACCGCAAGTGGTGCAGCGCAAGCCACTTGCGGTGATGGCTTAAAGCGCAGGATCCCTTTGGCTTCAGCCACTGTGACAGGCTAATCTGTTTCCGATGCTGCCGACCATGTCTGTCTGTATGCGGTTGATCCGCGTGCGTGTAGTTCGTCTGGGTAGGGATGGTTGACAGCAATGTCGCAAATCTCTCCTACGTGTTATCACTGTTGTTCACCCAGTCAATCGCGCCAGACAACTGACAATTCCAAGCCATCGGATCGATTCACCGCCTGTTTTGTATTAGCGATCAGCAGGGCTTTTACCAGTAAGCGCTCTTTGTGGTTGCGGAAACCACAGTTAGGCACAGTTGCATGATCGAAGTCAACTTGATGTTGGTTGAGGATTGCGTGTGCTGTAACGGCTGAATCATGTTCTAATTTCCAGAGTTGCTGAGGGTCGGTAGGAGGTTTTTTTACTACATCTTACGTGTTCTTTGGTGCGTAATTCCAGCTGCCGGGCGGTCTGTCCAATGTATGAAGCTTGACAATCCTAACATTTAATTCAATAAACACAGTCTGGTTTCTCTAGAACTGTTCAATTGTCCTTTAAGTGAACCAACCTATTCCTTTACGTGTTGGTGGCTTTAAACACCGCTCTGATATTGTACTGATTAAGGACCCGTCTAAGGTCCCCTGATTTAATTCTTCTGTACGGAATAACGAGAGTTGACAGCCAATTCCTAGGCTCGTTGATCTTGTTACAATGCAGCTCCCGAATTGGACGTAAAATTTTGTCACAGTAACCATTGGCTTTCGGTGTAGATTTAACAATCTTATATTCTTTCAATCGCTCATCCCCTGAACTGATTAATAACAGGGCTGTGCGAAACAAACAGGATACAACTGCTTTCTCGGTGCACGTGGGGTGTTCTGAGCTGAAGGAAAGGTACCGATTCGAATGGGTTTCCTTCCTGTGCATGCCTGTGTCCAGATTACAGAAATACTTGAATGAGCAGTCTAAGAGTTGAAGAGTAACATGTTCAGGGGCAAAGATAGAATAATGCTAGTCCTGATGACTGTATCCCATTTGTAGATGCATACCAAACGAATGTGTGGAAATCCCAAACAGGAAACGGATTGCGTGTATCTCATAACCGTCATTAACTCTGAGCATAAAGATTGCTGCCAGTTTTGATAACTTATGGTCAGGCTTCTCCAAGTATTATGGAATGTAGTTAAGTGAATACAAGTTTCAAGCCAATGCTAAAAGACCTAGCACAAAAGAGCGTGCTGGCAGATAGTCTGGGAGACAGTATATTACATCATGTTTCAGTACTTAGACATATATTCCGGTCGCCATTCACTGACTGATGATTGGCTGTTCAGCTGACGAATAGCAGCGCCTGTTAACAAGTGTTCGCAGGACAGCACACCTCAGGCATAATTATCAAATAACAAATCCGTCGTCTTGACTTACTTCATCTCTGCAACTCACGTTTGGACACACAAGTACCCCCACGAGTTCCACCCTTCCATTTGATGAACGATTTACGAAAATTACGGGAAGACTTACAAGTGCTGATTGCTTCTTTTCACCAATAGATTAGAGGTATGAAGCTAATCTCACAGAAGCTACATACCTAAATCTAAAAGAAATGTTAAAGAAAATAACTAAATTCTTGTTCAAGAGAGATCCGTATAACTATACTTGGTGCCTTATGATACTATGATTAAATTTGAAATTCCCACGATCTCTGCCAAGAGTAATCTCGAATCTAATGTCTTTCTTCGAAAGTGGCTGATTGCAAATCTCTACCGGAATCCGAATGCTGTGAGTTATGTTCAATTGCTGACCATTGTTATCGGCCAGCTGAAACAGCTATTTACTTTTGTATTAATTCTTTTTTCACAATAGTAAACAAAAACAAGAGGAATTTGGCCTAACTTTCAGAAGGATTTATTTTTCGAATTACCATCGATGTGGTTATCTTGTTTATGGGTACTTGTCCGAGGGAGTATGTTTCAGTGTGGAAATTGGAAGTCGATTAACCGTCGATAATTTGCTATTGGTTGGTCTAATGTCGTTTAAATCGATGCGTTAGAATACTGTCACCTTTAGTGCTGAATGGTGATTTCATGGAAAATAGTCCAGAGGATGCTTTTGTCCTAAATTGGTTGCAATTTACATGTGATCACAACTTTTTGATAAGGATACAAACGTTAACGTGTATCTTCAGTGGTTATACAACTTGATCTGCGTATACTTTAAAGGTCACCCGAAAGCCACTAGAACGCAAAACCCAATAGTCAGAGCAGACTGACAATGACCGTTCAACTACTTGGTGCAAAAGTTGAATTGTATTCGCTGGATTGAAAAATGCGCACAAAAGTTCAATCTTACACTTTCAGCTTTCGTCGACCAAATCAAAGCAGTTCTGTAAACATACTCCCATCTCAAAGTCGGATGAACAACAGTTCCGGCTGATATGCTATGGAAGTTTAATCTGCCATATTTATTACGCAAACTGAACCAAGAAGTGAATCAGTTATGCAGTCACGTTTTTAAGAATGATCACTAAATATGAATGAGGTAGAAAGTGTATTAGTTACATTACTATGATCCGAATTTTAAACCGGTCCATCGCGTACCGATCCTAGCTACAACTATGTCAATTTGACTTACGATCTAATAAAATCACTGATCTACTTTAGACTGTTACAGCGACCACTGTAGGATTCGGCCTAGCCAGCTATTGAACCCACAATTCCTATCAGCTATTACTTCTAATAACAAGTTTTGACTGCAACTGTTAGACTAATGAATGCTTTTTGAATCTTGTAAGTAAACAAGATAAAGTCTGTTCATTTCGACATTTATTGAATCATGATTGAGCACAGGAAAACAGTATGAAAAAAGAAGATGGTACAAAGTCGAGTTGAAAATGTAACGTCTACCACATTAATTCTGTATTTAAATACTATATTAAGACGCATGAAGCTTTTAGATCGGAATCAGTATTTTACACCAAGAAAAATCTAAAAATCCTTTTCAAACCTTTTAAATAAACACGAACTACTTAGCAAAAAGGATGTGTTTTAAGGTATCATGCAAAGTTTCTGTTATTTTTGAACAGTTCTATCAGAAAATCAACTGGATAACTAGATAATTAGGTCACTGTGAGCACTAGCTATCGTGTTTCTGACGCATATATCGCTCATCTAGTTGGTTAGGATAAACAGTCTCTAGTTTTCACTGCGTTCACTAACTCAAAGAAACAAATTACAGGAATCTGGCTACACGAGTACGAGAACTGGTCATACATGTAAGATTTCGCAACACCCTTCTGAAACAGCGATCAGAGCCCGATTGCGATCGTTGCAATCGATCATCACTTTATATAATTTGAGTATAATTCCCCTTCTTTAACAACGGCACCTCCCTCTCTCCTGGTTTGAAATCGAAAATCCGTCCGAAATTGGTCATTTAACGCGCATGCATCCTAATCGGACTGAAAGAACTACTAGTGACCAATAGCGACGCTTTGAAAGTTTCTTCTTCTTTTCAACTGGCCCACGCACTCTGGACACAAGATCGAACCCATAAGTGAAGTAACGGCTATACTGTAATCCAGCAGATGAATATCTGAGTATTGATTCCGACGCCCTATCAAACACAACGTCTTCAATTCCCTAGGGTGAATAGTGCAGCTGGGACACGGTTAAATCGAAAATACTGATCACAACTTTGCTGGTGGTCAGTGAAACCAACTGTTTATAAAACTTCTTTCAGTCACTTCCGAAACTGTGGCAGCTGTATGCGTGTTTTTAGGCTTGCGGTGGATTGCCCGTTGACTTTCAATTGTCAGAAAATGATGTGTAACTTCTAGGGAAAAGAATATTTGTTTACATCTTACGAAATGACGGGCGATTTAGATGGAATAACCCATATTTTCAAAACGCTAACCATTACTTTTTTCAAGGGATTCAAGCATTCACATTTTTCACCGCAGATAAACATAATTCTTTGCTTTTTGAGTACTTGGAATATTTATGAAGTTCTGTTGCAGTTGAACGTAATCCCGAGTAGACATGTAGTGGTCAGGACTAGTTACTGAATAGACTAGGTAAATTCGAGCGTACCTCACTAGGCTATCGATGATAACAAAATGAACGAATGAGACAAAATAGTTACAAAGTTCCAACAAGTTATGGTAATCAAAAAGGTTTGATTCACAGGAAAGTGTTCACAAGTGTTCGAGATGACCACCACAATATTCCAAATTACCAGTATCCGGAAGTGAGTGATATCACAGAGTTGCCGTGGACTGATGAAGCGCGATCAGGGATGCGACGATGTTCGTAGTACGACGGAGCTAAAAATAAATTGGATTATAGATCCGTGTAGTACCGTCAAACGATTGCGCAACGGAGAGAAGAGCAGACTGACGTGCACAAAATTTGTATTGAATTGCAAGGTCACTTTTATTAATTTCAACAAAATGCAAAGGTGATACAAAAAGTTGTACAAAAATGAAGCATCGTTTGCAAACAAAAATAAGCAAATATCTACAGACACCACTTGATTTTGCATAGAAAATCGACACTTCAGCTATTTTTTCAGCAGGTGAACAAGAATTTGGCATGGTTCTTGGCTGGGCTATGATGAATCAGTTGCCTGCAAAGCACCCATTACATCCAAATTACTTAACAATATTTTTGGACTTGTTTATTCACTGGGCTGCGTAAGGTGTATAAAGAAACCACTTACATAACCAAGCGTTGTGTCCATTGTAAACACATCAGTGTGGAGTTAAAACCTTTTTTCGTTCTGAATTGGCCTATTCCATCGATGTGCTAGTTTTTCCATCCATTTTTGACTTTCTCATCATTCACACTTTACTGGGTCCGAAGTAGAAGGCTTTACTCTTTGCAAACTTTTCGTCACTACCCGAGTGACCAATGTTCATTTCCTACCCTAATGTGAAGTACGTCTGCCCAATATGGTCCGGTGTGGTTTGTTTATAAACTCACTCATAATTCGTTTGTTCCATTTGAACATACCTCAGTAACAGTCGTGGAATCTGCGGTGTATGCTTCGACCTCGTGGAGACCGGTCGATCGTTGTTAAGCACATAAATCCACTGTCCTATTCGCTCCTTTCGTTGTGTAGGTTAAGTGAATTAGAGTGATGACAGCCCTTTAGTTACGCTAGACCATTTCTCCAGGCTTACCCATGGCCTCGCATAGCATGGTATAATAGGGTTTGGGACGTGTGTCGAACCTGACCAAAGCCAGGTGTATAGTATGCTCACTGAACTGTCCACCAAGTGTGAATCACCAATAGGTATCCACTCCTGAGGTAGCCACCACCACCTGCTGTTCACACAGTTCTCGAGGGCGTAAATGTGCACTATTCTCCTAATAATTCACGAACTTCACAATGCCGTGAGTGAACTAGAAAAACAGTTGCAGGCCTGAAGGTACGTATTACGGTGGTATTCTCTGAAAAGAAGTAGTGTATTGAAAGAAGTTATGAAATCGATATTTAATTATCCAGTATGTAATGTAGGGTCTTTTATTATTAAAGTGGCTGTTGTGTGATGTGGTTTTTATGACGGTGGGATCGGGCTGGGTGAAGTATCGCACTAACCCAATGATTTTTCTCCATTTTGCTTTACTACTCGCATTTTTTAAGTAGCACATTTGTAATTCCCATGTTTTTGCATACTCCAAGAAGCGTCCCAGCAGACCTATTCCGTATCACTTCAACTAACCTGATGAGCATTCCTCTCGAATGCTCTACTACAGAATATGCTAATAACTGATTGATTCCTAATTGAACTGCAATGCAGTGCACATTCTTCCTTCATTATTTGTGTTGATCGACAAGAAGTTACGAACCAACAAAGCGGAATTTGGAATGGGTTACGTGTACTATGATTAGCCCATTATTGAATCATTGAATTAGACACAAAACTAGCCTCCCATTTCCATTGATTTCCTTCAGTTCCTTCCATCTCAGACCTGGTTTCATGAAACGGATTGTGCTGTGATCGAATATATGAATTGTGGTTCATAAACCTCATTTTATGAAAACTACTAAAAGAAAGAGAAAATGGTTGTGTTTAATTTGCCGAAGTGGACACAAACATTCCGTTCATCCACTCATAACAAACCTAATTATCGTGAATTTCAGTAGATTAACGTGTAAAGGCTTGGACAAAAGTCTGCCAATTCGGTTTAATTCACATGCCAGACGCGTTCCAAAGAATTAATTCCTACACTCATATGATCCGGTGAATTTCCAAGCTCTACTTAGCAACTAGAAAGCAATACAATCGAACTAGAATGAATTAGTGAAAGCTTTTTCATGTCTGATAAACCTCCATGATTTTGCTTTAGTATGTTTGCGTACTAAGTGTGCTTGTATCAGCGAAGTGCTCTGAGAATCTGGATGAAGCTAAGAATAGCGCTTAGCATGTTGCTTTTCAATCTTTATAATTGAAAAATCGCCTTTGCCCCAGAAGCTGTAGTCATACTGTACTATCGTTGTGTTTTGTTTCTGGAATGCATAACAAGTATATTTGCACAATGGCTACACGATTTCCCGTCACTTATAAGTTAACATGATTGTGTGCATCTTGACAGTTGTGTCCACTTGAGCATAAGCCACGTATGTGTGCGCTATATGCATGTGATCCAGGTAGAAGAAATTATCGGGGCATGTCAACATCAGATCTATCGGTCCAAGTGGGGCTTGGCGGGCTACTGCACTCAAGACGGTGCGGTCGTAGCTGCAGTAGCAAGCCTTGTCTGCTTGTAAGAGACACGTGAGATGAGAATCACGTGCACAGGGAGAGGACAGCTGACTCTCGGACTATTAGCCTGGAGTATGGACGAAGGAAAAAAAACGGATTGTCGCGGCTAACAAACTTCCAGTGCAGGAGGCAAACAGTCGAGTAAGGGTGATAAACGATGAGAAACGTTATGGATGGGCAGGTGATAGGCGTTTCTCAGTGTGTAAATACGGTGTATTACTTATAGAATTTGTACAAGAAGACTTTAACTACCCTCCGTATACAATAAATGAGCAGAATGGTGGAACAACTCACATAACAAATTAGCAGGATCACATCGGTATTTTTGAATATTTCACTCAAGGTGATACTAGCCTGCGGTATTACCACATGTCCAATCCGATACTCTCTAAAATTACAGTCGTTAGAAAGCTGATACACAATGTGGTCGAGCGAAATCAAATAAAAATAAGCGGTCTGGTCAACAGACTTTGATTGTTTTCTTCATCCCGATTCCACCTGCACGTTGAATTTACAAGTGGATTTTCCAGTTTATGTAATATCGTGTATGGAACGCTAACAATCAGAAATTAGGTGCTTATGAAAGCCTACGAAATCAGGAGGAAACAGTTCTCCAGGTGAACGAACATGCAAGTATTGTCAGTGCAATCACAAGCTAGGCGAACAGGAATGTTGATTGTGAACGGAAAATAAGTTTGACCTTAGTAGATGATCAATCAGTAGAATCGTTAAATACGGTTCCAAATTGTTATGATTCGAATATCAATGAATACAGGGATGTTGACTACAATTTTTGAAATAAAATGATATTTGTATACAGTACTGTGACGTGGGTTATGTACAAATATGCAGTAGCTTTTACTTTACTGGTTTGTTAAGCGCTTAAATTAAAAGTTAACAAAACCATTCAAGATGGGTTGAATAACATTTGTAACTTTGAGATGAGATTAAACTCATGGAAATATAAGTAAGGTGATGAACTTATCGATTAATGCAAAATAAAGTTTCAGTGCTGGACAGCCGAGTTAGTTTAGGCAAAAGATTGATTTCATCTTTGTGAATGTATAACTTCTCGGTATAAATTGTATGTTACCTTTTCACTCAGATATATGGTCAAATATACTTAGTGCTTACCGGATTCAATGGAGAGAAATGTATTATCTTGTCAACACCGTTAAGGTCGTTGTAGAGTTCTCGTATTGGTATTAGTATGGACTTTGATAGCCATTATTCACTCCGATAAACGTCAGGACATGAAAATCGTCATTTAGTGTTTAATGCCTCGTTATTGAGGGACAGGAGCTGCGCGGCTCGTAGCCTTTACTGGCACACCTCAGATAAAAACTAAGAGCCAACAGTATTAGGGAAATGTTCGGTTATAATAAGCGTACTCTACTCAAAGAGGTCAATGACAAAAGCTTTTGGTTCACACAGAGATTGATAGGTTGCTCTTCATGATTATTCAATTTCCTATAGTCTTTAATTTGATAACGAAGCTGTCATCCATCAATGATCCTGTGCAAGCATAGATATTTCATGTGCAAATAATAATTAAACATTCTTCTCAATTATAGAAACATATAAAACGATAGGATATGCGGATTTAGGGTACATAAGTGGCATATGTAATCGAGCAGCATTCCGGTTTACACAGTTGTACTGCTGCTCGGCGCACTCAACATTCAAACTATACAGATGGGCAAAATGGTTATCAGTGCTGAGATGAAAACATGCGGACTAAGAAGCTAATATTCGTTAATAATAGTGAATTTTATCGACTCGCACTCAAGACTAGACTGACGAAAATGGTTGTTAAGTGAGGGTTACAGATTCTGTTTCAGAACCCTGATAATCACTAGAAAACAGTCTGATACCGTTGGAACCCTCATTATATTATTGGATGGAATCTCTGTTTTTTTACAGTCGGTACAGAATCGACTTATTCTTTCTTGCTTTTTCACATGCGAAACGGGAGGCTTAAAGGACTTTCTTTTTCCGGGGTGATATCTTCTTTTTTAGTATATTCCACTCACTAATGGTGTGTTGGACTACTGCAAGCAGACTGTATTTAGTTAAATTCAGACCAAATCAAAATAACTCATTTGCACAACATAACTGACGCGATGAGAAGTTTTTGCCAACAGTAACCACACTTGTTGAGTTCCATCTGAGTCTTCCCGTATACCTTTCCACTAGTTACTTTGGACTTATCGGAGCAGTCTTATTATTCAAAAATAGTATGGTTTAACCGCCCACGTTTATACCACTAATTATGGACGTAAATTTACTAATTGTGACCTCGAGGTCTTTGGAAGCAACGAAGGCGTGTGTTGTTCAGGTCGTCTGTATGCACCCTCGACGTGTGTTAGGCGCACGGATCAGACACATCTCATTGATATTTTTACCGTCCATGGTAATATTGTTCTCCATGAAATACTCTGCACTTAAGTTTCTTGTTTTGGATACACTGGGGGAATTCTACTTTTACTATGGCCTTCATCATAAATATGTCCCATGCCTGGTTCTGATTCACCAAAGCGTGATTAATGTTAGCAGCATAATCGACCAGAAGCAACTTTTCTTTAAGAGTGTATTTCAAAATAAGTCATGTCATCCTTGTAAACTAAAGGTGAGAAGCCGTCTTTGGATGGTGAATGTCTACGTGTAAAAAGTGAACGTCATGAAGTGTACATATAAATAAGTAAACTCCGTTGTAAATCCTTCTTGCTTGTCGAACGGATTGTGCTGCATCTGTGATAGAGAGCAGGCAAACCGAAATGAAACTCCACATGAATCTGATGATTTATTTGCAAATCAGTTTGTCAACACCGTCTGCGATCAAGATCATCCTTGAATTGCAACTGTAGTCAACGTGCTAATCGTACGTGATCTTACGACATACTTTTCTGTGTAAACTAACCAATGCTCAGTGTTTGATAATTTTTCTAGACGGTTTTTACAAACTGCCTATCAGTGTAATAGATGAGCCCAAGAGCGACAGATTTCCGGAAGGAGTACCTCTTAACGGGTATAGATACGTGAGCATTGTTGACGAAAATGTCTCCATTTATAAAAAACTGATAGCATTAGAATTGAAAGTGGTCAGACTGTTAGTCAAACTATTAAGACGGGTTATAATGAGGACCAGGTTCATGTTTTTTGTTCTAATGTTAGTTGAAGTGCAAAACGATGAGATCAAAATTCGAGTAGTTTTTGACTTACTGCCTACGCATGGAACCATGTGGATTTTCCCACAACAGTCAAGTGTTTCGCTGTACCATTTGTAATACGGTTCAAGCAATAAAATTTGCTAATCATGATCATGTTCGTCCAGTTCATGTTGCTCATGACAGTTTATGCAAAGAGAAAAATACACCTACCGTACCGAACAGCCCATCATGTAAACCTACGAAAAAATAAAGTTCACAAACCCAGATTTCAAAATTTTTCCTTGAACGTAACTTGGTTATGCTAGTTAGAAGAAAGGACTTGTCTAGTAGAAATTTAACGGCATTCCTTATCTCATGCAACTTAACAGGAAATTCAAACTTTTTCTAATTTACAAGCAAATGAAGTGTCTTCCAGAGGAGTAGAAATTAACGTTGGTTTCTTCCAAATAACTTCCCTCTTATCATTACTCCCAACCGAGTACTCATGAATTTCCTCATGGGATTTTGAGCATACAGTCAGTCTCACTTGAATATCCTAAATGATTCGAAAAAGTCCGTTATGACTATATGCTGTTATGAGGTTGACTTGCTGAAGTGTTGTGCTTGTCTGTTCGCAGACTGTTGACCAGTTCCGGTTGTTTAGGCCCAAGTTATAACGGGTCCAGCATTTTCCCTGTGTTATTTCTGTTCAACATTCCAAGTCATACCGTTAAATTGTCACGTTCACCTAACTGAAACTATTAGTTTTGTTTGTGCTGTTCTGCTGACGCTAAGTTATCTGCTTACCATTTGTATCCGAAGTATTTGTCGGTTATGTCATGAACTACAACTGTCTGCTCACTAATGCGTTTTCACATGTACAGTCTGTTAATCTTTTGTTCTCTTACTATATGCTGTTCTTCATACCTATTATGTTCATTGTACATATAAACCACTTGTCCATTGTCTGAATCAATACACACTTCGTCCTCGCGCGCCTCAGCTTCTGCATGCACGTGGTCGTTGTTACCGGGAGTTGACTGGCAACAGTCGATTTTAATAAACTGGAGGAACTAGATTCGTGGGAATTTGTTTGCTATTTAACAGGAACTTTCCCCAAGCGTATAGCGAACTTAGTGTAGTGGAATTTCTTGTAGACAGTTATTGTAGATTATTTTGTAACATTGTCGATTGCTTTCTTGGTTTTCACTACACACATCAATGGCATTGTTCTATCGAATGCAAGAGGACTTGCTGTTAGGAGACACATCTCTTAATAAAGCAGCAAAGGTCAATCACGTCATATCGATTGACTGACCCGGCCTCGAGTGAATTGATGTGTTTTAACTCATTCCACTAATCAATCTCACTCAGTTAATCAGACTGCAGCTGCACGAGCAAACGCCTGTACGTTATCTGAACTGTTTTCTCGTGTTCACTTTCTGATGCTCCCTATAGCGTGATTTGTCTTAACACTTTGACTGCCAGGTATGATCGCCTTGCTTGATTTGCTATGCATCTTGTTGGCCATGTATGGTACTCATTTCGCTCTATAAATTTGGAGCCTCTGCGGCCTAATTCTGACTCGTCTCATCCTCTCAATAAACGGTGATGCCGCATCTATTCTCCTTCTCAGTTCTGGGTCAAGCGATTGAGAGCATACCAAAAAGAACGATCCAATACTTGCTTTTTGGACACTTCAGACAAGTGTGCTAGAGCCATCACTTGTTTCTAAATAGCCCACCAAATATATCCCTTATCTGAACCATCTTCATTAGAATTGTTAATTAAGTTGTCAATCAGGAGGGGTCGGCATAATGCAGTGATTAAAATTTAGTACACATAACTTTACACAAAGTCACGAAGAACACTAGTATTGGTTAAAATAAACCTCTATTCCTGTTATTAGCTATCACCCGAGATAAAAGAACGCTTGCTATTGTGACTGTGCCTAAAATATGGGATCGTAAGACAGTTATGCACAGTGACATTGCAAAATTATTTCGACCTCGCTGTTAACCATCGTGAAGTGGAAGTGGAACTTGTTATGCCTCACACGTAAAGTCAGACAAATGTCGCTGACATCGGTAATCAAACAAATGATAAATGAAGCTGTGTAGGTCTGACCCAACTAGCACTACACAACAAAAGTTGCAAACTGAGTTAGGAATATAATGCATTTCTTAAGTTGGTCGTTAAAACAACACTCTGTTGTATAGATAAGTACAGTGAAGACGTCAGTGAATTAGTTAGTCATTATTGCCATGTGTTACGTTTGTTCTAATCACATGACCAAAAAAGTGACAGTTTTTTTCTAGTTTAGTTCAAGAGCGAACGTCCAGATGATTGTGTGCAGGTTTGCGTGTGTGTAGAATGAATGGACCATTGTCAAACGTCCTTCAGCTATCGATCATATGCATTCATTTGACGTTTGTGCGACTGCCCGATCACGTGTCATGTTATGCACAGAGAAAAGGAGAAAATGTTGAACTTTTAGCCAGCTGAACTAAGCAATAGGTAAGATGATGGTAAGAAGCTGTGACTTAATTTGCACCATAGAAACAGAATATGCTGTCATATAATCCGGACATTTCTGCACGCAGTACAGCTAGTACTCGCATCCGATGATGTACTGCAAGAAAAATTGCAGCCGAATTGATAATAATCATCGAGAAAAGACTACACATAAAAAATTTGGGGTTTTAATAGAGTAATGCCGGATAAAACTGGGTAGAATTTCTTGCCTAAGTGGGCTAGTCGGCTGTCCATCCGTCCAACGTCGACAGACCATTAGTCCGACTTCCCATCAATTTCACATTTTCTGTCAGATAAGCAGCTTTAATGAAATTTTAGCTTTGACGAGGACTGGTGTCTTATCTGAACTACCTCGTCGTCTTGGACCAGTCGAATTACATTCTGAGCAGTCAGTTCTTTTCAGTGCATTGATAAGCATGCGTTAAGTTGGAGTGAGAGATGAGGCAAGTCTATCTGGAAAGATATTTGGCTGCGTAGCATTGATTTTTGACCGTGCACCACTGTTATGTTATCAGTAAGTGCAGCGGTTCATTAAGGTGTAGCTATCGTTGGCAAAAGTCGAATGAAGGTCTGACTAAAACAATAATATCCTGTTTTCATAACGTTTGGTGTGGACGAATGGTTCAACAAGTGTGATAGAATACAGTTCATCTTAAGACAATACTCTGACACTAGAGCAGGCTTCTGAATTCCATTCACGTTAGTAATCGTTAATCTGATTTGTTCACTACATGATAGCGGCAAACATGATATTAGTAACATCGATTCACAATGGTGCCCACCATCATAATAGCAAACGTGAAGTATAGTCCAGGACATCCTGAATGGTCATGCCGATATCTCGACAACCTAATTTTACGAGCTGCTGTTGTCTGAAGGCACTCTAACGACACACTCACCACCAGTCTATCTCATCTTCAAACAAAGACCTACCCCAGTAGTACCAAGCTTCGAAGTTAGCATGGGCTCATTGCATTTAGTGGGTTTTCCAACCAGTAACTATTAGTGCACATTAGGCATTCGATTTTAGTAGATGAAATGGTCACAGATCGACCAGTTTGTCATAGGTCTGTCTCCATTAGTGCACTACAAGTATACTGGAATCAAATAAGTGTGTACCGAGTTAAGGTCACCCAGTCGAGGGCGGTGAGGCATTGGATTCTGTCTACAGCTGAAGATATTGGAATTCGCCCGTACAACCCACCCCTATGCGCCCAGAAACGTTTTGTTCAGGCGGTTGATCTGCCAAGGCCATCCCCCACCCCGTTAGCCTGTCAGGAACCACTGTTCAAGTGGGTACTTGAGGGCAGCGTGACATTGAACTGACTGACCGGATTAACAACCCGTTTCCCGTTTACCGCCTTTAATGATTCCCCTGTAAAATTCGTGATATAAATGTGATGTAGTTAGCCTGATGATGGATCACTGAAAACGAGCTTGTTCGCCACACAATTTTTCCAATGACTACACCGGGAATTTTCGCGAGAATCCTATGCCACACCGCCCTCGACTGGATGACCTTAACTCGGTAGGTTGGGCGAAATGCGTCCGTCACATAGACAGTGATTCGATTCCACCAGGTGTGAAGTATGACGTTGTTGACAGCTTTCGTTATTCCACTGCTGAGCCAAGCTGGATGGTGTTCCCGGACCAGTTTACATAAGCGTCTGGTCGTGCGGCCAACATAACTGGTACCACAGGAACAAGTGAATAAGTACTCACAAAACGAGGCTACAGAAACAGGCACTTTATCTTTTAGGCGTGGGCATAGAACCGGACTGGACGTAAAGTGGACACGCAATTTGGCGGTGTAAAATGTCGCATTAATTGTATTCGTGAGCCTATGCATGATAGTTTCGGCTAACGTATCGCCCTTGAAGGGTAATCCGATGTGTACGGTTTTCTTTTCTACTAGGTGCAGCTAGTCTCTTTCACCCCGCTGTTGCATTAATCTGTCTATGAATCTTTCCGGGTAGCCATTTAGTATGAATACTGTTAAATCGCTCCAGGCGATTTAGCGTAATTCACTCAGTAACGCGTATTCTACAATTCCAATACCGCTTATTCAGACGGTCGGGTTAACGGGACTTTCTCTCAAGTCCAAAAAGCATCAGAAATGGCGATCGAATGGATTGGAATTTATACGGTACTATTTAATAAAATTACAACAGAGGTACTGTCTCACCTTGAATATGCATCAACCGGGTACACTAATTATCCAGCAAATGGGTTCAAAATGAGGCAACTAAGCACGTGTTCACAAACAGCCACCAGTCAACGGGAGATAACCTCATTAAAACAATCGGGCACAGATGAAGATGAGAACGCGTCAAACAATACCAAGAAGGAAGTTTTGACAGATAGACAATGATAATTGTAAGCAGGAAGAAAGTAAACATTTTATGTGCAATTATGGTACAAAATTCGTTATGATCGTCTACTGCATATAGCAAGGAAATAAAGGCAGACTAAGGATAGGCTTTTTACAACCAAACCAATCACACTTCTACGGATTCATCGTTCCGCATCATACCAGACAAAAGATGACAAACATACTTCGACAAATCCAACAAACACTGTATGATGAAAAACAGTTCTTTGGCTATGGTATCGTCCGTGCAAATTCTTACAGCCCTGTCCGTCAAACAGTTGATTAGATTTCTTTTCAGGGCGAGTGGTACAAAACTATTGAAGTGAATGTACTGACCATTCCACGTGCCCTTTCTGTGTATCGCTCGTTGAATTGAGCCATCCGCGCGGCGACGCAAACGTACACCCAAAAAGCCTAGTTAATTATTTGTTTCGATCTCCAACGAGAATTGTAAATTTTGATGCACGGCTTTGAATTTGGCCAATATATCAATCGGATCTACGTTGTTATCGAGTACGCAAAGGATGTCGTCCAAGTACCTCTTATAAAAATTACATTGGTCTACCGCTGAACTCAGTTGTTTGTTTTCTAACTTCGCCATGAAACATCTGGATTCTGTCCACAGCAGAAGCTATTGGAATTCACCTGCTCAACCCACCTCCGTGCGTCCAGAAACATTTCGTGCACACTTTGGATCCCATCCCCCCCTTCCTGTTAGCTTGTCAAGAACCACTGTTCAAGTGGGTACTTGATACAGTGTGACATTGAATTGACTGACCTCATTAACCACCCTTTCCATGTTTACCCCCTTCATGAGTCTCCTGTAAAATGTGATAGAATTGTGATTTATTTAACCTGATGATGAACCACTGAAAACGAGTTTGTTCGTTACACACTATTTTTCATGACTACGCTGGGGATTTTTACGTGAATGAAGTTTGGCAAACAACCCCTCTCAATAAAAAAAAACACCTTTGAGAAAAAACAAAAGAGGTTCTTACACAGGACTGCCTCTTGTTGGGATGGTGACAACTTCATTTGATGGAATTTGATCGATACTAGGATCAAACTTGAGTAAATCAAAATTATTTTGTCGAACTATGCACACGCTCATACTTTAGAACTAAGTCTCACTAGATCGTTTTGGGTGAAGTGAACCGCTACTGACCCACTAAAAATAAGGATGGATCAGATCGCCTTTAATGTGCAGTTTGCTGTGATTAGTATACAAGCATAATTCGATTGATAGTGATTGTATTCCAAGATTAACAAGTAAAATGACATATATGGTCATGTATGTCGCTCAGACTAAAAGTCCTAGACCGGTGAACTAGTTGGAGTTCACTATTTGGTACTTGTTGTGAAACCGTGTAATGGCATGTGAGTTGGAATTAGGATAGACTGCTAAGTTCCGGAGAAGGAAAACGAATACTTCAACACCGGAACGCTTGACTAATCACTGCTTATCTGGGTGCATAAATTAGCTTACTAGAGCCGTATGAGGAGGAACATTAAACTTTGAAGAACGCAGTGCAGTCACTTGTTGCCTAAAAGTTCTTATGTTAACAAGAGTCTTTAGTTACTTCTGAAAGGGAAACAGCCCAGTTGATAGGTCCGGATGTGTTGATTTCAAAACAAAATCTCTGATAACCTTCGCACACTTACCTTGACAAGGAGCCAATACTGAAACACAGCTATCCCACGCCCAACCGACCACTTCATAAGTCTTGGTTTGATGTTCTCCAGGACACAAAACTACCGTTGAACAGGCCCTGTGTGGAGTTTCGGTGTCAGTCATAAATCATCTGTTGGTCTGTTAAGGTGATGTGCGAATGATGATCACTACTGGATACTACCGATACGTTGTTTGGCGGATTCGATAAGTTAGAAAAAACAATTGCGAAAAATCTAGACTTCGGCTGGATTCGAACCAGCGATCGAAACAACATGCCCAGATGCGGCAAACGCTCTGTCAGCATAAGCCACAAAGCCGCACCGATAGTCCAGAAACTTCACTTTTGGACCTAGTTATCCACCTAACCAACTGTGTCATCCGGAATCCACCAAATAATAAGGGGATTGACTACCCAAGCAGCATTTCAGCGTGAACTGATCTAATCAATCTCTTTATCATTCGGTGGATTCCGTATGACACAAGTGGTTGCGTAGATAACTAGGTCCGAAAGTGAAATTTCTGGGCTACCGGTGTAAATTCGTAGCTCAGCTGAGTATATTGTTTCTATCGCTGGTTCGAACCTAGCCTAAGTCCAGATTCTTCGCAATTGAGTCTTTTCTAAACTACCGGATATACTTATTCCATTGAACCACCCTGAATTATGTGTGTAAGAAATCTGTGTTTGGTTAAACATAACTGCCGAATTTGTGTCCATCTTAGGAGAACCGCTTCCATTTCAAATTCCAAATAAGATAAACTTGTTTCTACAACGGATGTGCCTAGTGAGAAGCGTTTCATATTTTGTGAATGTCAATCTTCTAGGCGGAAGACTGTAATTTGTTTTAATGAATATCCAAAGACTCACGAACCGCAGGGTAATGAAACAGTTTAACAGTATTACAAGAATAGTGTAAGTGCATTGAGTACATGGGAGTGTCTACTTCGCTAGTTACCATTTCCTTCGTTCTGCCTTCTTCAACCATATTATCATCTATGTTTATTTTACCATCAACGTTCATTTAACCCATCTAAAACTGTGTCGTGCGTCCAGTGAGAAATAGTATGGCGAAGCCAGCTTCACCTGATTTTCAAATTTGTTCGCAGCGTTCTTGGTGTCTTATTCCTTTCTCTTGTTGTACAACTAATAAAAAATCATAAACCCGATACCTTATTTTGGACCCGATAAGTGCGATCATGCACAAAAATACAACACTTTCTGAGAATATAACCCAGTTCCCCAACATTTGCTAATTTTCCGATACTTACAAAGACTGTTCCGGTGACTATATTTGTCCTGATGACCTCGCTATCGTTTCACTTAAGTAGCCTGTTGGTTTTTCTCATTTGTGGAAATATTCATGGAATGAACTGGTTAGGATGGATAGCAACGTGTATTGTTTGGATCGATGTTTTACTTGTCTTCGTTTGGCAGGTAGAGGTCACGTTGAGATTCAGCTATAACGGAATCACGGAACTGAAACGTTATGTGGGACAACAAAAGAATGTAGGGGTTATATACCCTTGTCTTTCCAGCGTCAGCAGGACGTGACCACGTTGATCATAGAGTGATTACGGAGTGTTTGATATCAAAAACGAGAAGCAAACTCCTGTTGATTCAAGTTACTTTAACCGATTAATTTTAAAGCTTCTCGAAAAAGAAAGTGTTCACGATAGAGCGCTCGTTGCTAGATCAAACTTGTCAGCTGATGACGGGATGCACTTTATGATTACTCAAAGATTACTCAGAAATCCCTAAGAAGTATGAGCACATAGCACTAATGTGTGGTGGTCGCATTGCTTCATGTATACAGTCTTAAAGAAGCGTAATTTTTGATCACTTGGTGAACAACTGACTAAACCAATACTTTGGAGCGACTCGGAATATCAAATAAAACTGTTTCAGAGCATTTGAAAATTTGAGTCTCCGGAACTCTGTCCTGACGTATTTTTCCTATGAAAAAATAGAGAGAAAGACTCATGTCCATTTTGTCGAACGTCCCGGAAGTCTCAGCCTCAATCTTACGTAATACGGCGCTAAAATAATGGCTTAAACAGGTAGTCTCGGTAACAAAGTACTCAGTTCTTAATTTTACGAAAAAATGACAGATGTCATTTTTTGGTGATTCATAACTTAGAATCTTGAGAAGCACCTCGTTATCCATTATCCAATAACTGTTCTTAACGAATGTAGGTTATATTTGGCTTCAACTTGAGGTTAAGTTGTTTGGAAGATAGATAATTGGCAATGACCTGAATGAATGCTCCTCCCTACTGTGTCCACCGCTGGAATTCTTCTCTGTGGACTAAATATCAGTCGATCAGAGTGACATACACTTTGTCACGTGCTCTTCATGGGTAATGTCACGAGTTCGGTTAACGAGGTCATCAGATAGACGGCAGTCAAATAGACCAGGAAAAACACTCTCCCAATCAATACCGTTAAACGAAACTCACAAGCCCATCAGGACAATTAGGACACCAGCCTTAACCGCGTCATACACGTCCGAGAAAGTAGAGTCTATGCAAACGAACGTGTGCCCACTGGCCGAAAGAGGAAACATTCACTTGACTTCGAGTGCTTTCGTGTGCTCACTATGCGCGTTACCCCGGGATGAGTGGTCATTCAAACAGAACTTCAAGTGAATTGTCCGAGTTATGGTAGGTGATTTATCTAAGGTTGACAACTATACTGTAAACCTTTATCTATTACGGACCAAGCACGGAACGCATTATAAAATCGAAAACCATTTACAAAGTGACAACATTCTATACTTCGTGTTCAACCAAAACATTTCACTTGTAGGCTACCACAAATTCTATCACCATATGAATATGCCTGTTTAACCTGACAATGAACCACCGAAAACAACCTTGTTTGTTACAAGCTCTTCTCATGTCTACACCGGGTGTATTGATGCATTTTAAATACACTCTATCTACTTACCTGTCTTACTGGTATTGCATACTGATCTCAAAAGTCCCTCTATTGCTCTCTTTCACTTTTCGCTGCATTCCTGGTGGCAGATTTTACACTCTTGTTAATATCACGAAAACAGAATTCTACGTCTGAGTCAATCACTTCTCGCTGAAAAGTGAATAAAACATCATATGATGGCTGATGGCCTGCAACTGGCTCAACGACGCCACTTTATCTTCCGTTTTCAGCTGAAAACAAACGTATCCTGAGATGTGTCCAAATAATTAGTTATATGCTGTCATCTTCTTCGATGTATAAGAAGAAAGTTTTGTGAGGCTGACGCTAACGAAATGCTTTTAAAAGAGCAAAACTCGAGCAGTGATTCTTTTTGAAAGTGGCTTGTTGGAGTCTATGAGAATACGATAACGGCGAACACCTGTGAGTAGTGTTAAACTTTGTTAACTAACCTCATGCCACTTACTGGTACCCCATATATGGCTGAACAAGTTTACTGAACTCCGTCACTATAACTTCTAGTGAAGTCATTGGAGCTAACCTATAGTTACTATACCATTTCTCAAGGCGATCGGACAATCTGAGCACCTTTTACGAACAACGGTGGCTGAGAGTTTACAAGTGATAATCCAGTCATGTCTAGTGTGAGGTCAATGGCGTAGCTGTCAACAGTGTTGCCTTGTGAAGGCGTTTTGGGAGTTCATGTCCAGCCTGTAGTAATGATGTGCATTACTGGAAAGGACCAACAATGACGAAAGTTGACACCGAACTCTTAGGAAGAACAAACAGAACGTCCCAGACTGAAACATTTTCAGTATTCAGTTCTATATTTCACCATCACCTTGTACCAAATTTGTTACTCATTCGAAATTCCGGTCACATCCAAAATTTTTATAGGAATGCTATGGAGTTCAGGTAAATGCTCCATCCAATGAAATCCGTAAAGTTAGATCTCTTCTTGATGCATTGTAAACGGTGTAGCGGTCACTTAATTCTCGCCAACATAATCCTCTACACATACAACAATTCGGTGACAGATTTCCTGTAACAAAACGCGGTTGAACACTAAACGGGTTATTTTTTGAAGCTGGAGCATGGACTGGAAAATATACTATATGACCGAAATTTTTCGTAGCTATGGGCTGCTCATAGGAAAACCGACCACTTAGCTCTGTGATAACGGTTGAGAAAGTTGCGAATATTTTTGGGTCTACCCGATGGATAGATAAGTGGGAAGCAACGTTATTACAAGCTTTTTGTCCATCTTCCTACAATTAAAAAGAGTACACACGTACCAAAATGTTCCTTCAATGTGTTTCACTGTTTACTACTGACATTATTGCACGCTTGTAGCTTCATCCATTAACTTACACTCATATTCCCCTGCACTTTGGAACCATCTAACGTAATTCATTCACGATGACGGGAATGCATAGCATTGGCATTTCCCTCCCTTTGCTAACGACGAATCACTGGGGTTGTATAAGTATGACCAATATCCACTTTACGAATGTATACCGTTTTCTGTTGGCCTGACCTAACTAGATGACGCCGCCGGTCACTCTAAGGACTGCGCCGCTGATTAGTCATCCTCAGGTCGCTCATTCGAACCGCTGCTGGATTAACTCAACTAGACTGACCTAACAGAAATCTGATATTGTCACTGTGTTCTTAGAGTAATACAGCACACCAACGTTATTTCGTTACACAGTAAGGCACCATCATCGTCAGCATCATTAAAGTCATCATCATCCGCATCATCGTTATCATCATAAGTAAAGATAGTAGTACATCGTTGGTTCGCGCTGACGCCCTACTGTCGTACAACCATGACATGACTTAACTACTAAAAGATTGTCTTTACTCAAACCGTTTTACAGCAAGATGACTACACCCAATGCAGTAGTGCTCTCAAGCCTTTCCCCTCAGACGTCTCTGTCTCTTGGCCTCGCAGTACTTGGCGTGGCAAATGCCTGTGAGTCCGAAAAGGATAATTACCACCAACCAGGGACCCATGTGTAGCAGCCACAGACCTGCCAGTCAGCTGTAAACATGTTGTCATTAGACTGAACAAACCAACTTGGTCACAAATGAAATACACCTAAGCGTACACAGATTGTCATACGAATGCAAAGGATGTTATTCGAAATCGCTCATATTCCAAGAACATCTGCCAGTTCGCGTATTTCAGAGTAGATGGGAGATATGTTATTCTAAGCAGGAGATAATTTCGTTTGAATCTTGTTGAAAACGGTCGGAAAATATGCTGAACTAACTGTGGAATAGAAATGTTTGACAAGAATCGAATTTTCTACCTCCAGATTTACAAAACAGCAAACCATGGCCCCAAAAACTAACACGACTCACCCCAACAACGGCTTCCTAATCAAATAAAAAGCGAGTACATATAGCCAGTTCGTTCCTACCCTGTGTGTAACAGAACGACAAATACGTAAGTAAATCTAAACTACATGGCGATCTTCAGATATTCTCAAATTAGATGGTTAAAATGCAATTACCAAAAATAATAATTAATGTCACCAACTAAGCAGTGACGTGGCGAATTAAAAGTACGGAAATAAATGACACTGCAGGTGAACTCTGGATGGTACTAAGAAATCTAATCCATTTTTTAGGAAGGGCACGTCTCTTGAGAGGAAATTGTGGGTCTTTGGCACTTATGTAACGCATAGTTTGCGGGGTCTTTTTCTGTTTTCCTGCACTTTCCTGTTTAATCTGACTGTTTCAAAGTCTGTATGTTCAATAAGTCGTATTCCTATGCTGTCATTACATTGCCAGCTTACACTTCACAGGCCAGAAATCGCTGGCGCGTTGTGCCAGCCTTCACTAACAAATTCCTAACTGAAGTGAATCGTTGTAGTTTCCGTTCGAAAACTTCCATAACCTATTTTTAGGAATTGTTGATCGGTCCCAGCTGTGGTTCACGTGTACATAACTATCAAAATTACCCTAGTGTTGAATTTCAGCCAGCTGTTCCATCGACCAAACACAGTAGCATCCACTGACTACTGTAATGAAATGGGACCGAAGCGGTTTCTTAATTGGAGAAAGTTCAGCCAATCGATGCTCACACACAACCTGCCACAGACGGAATTATAGTCAAACTGACGCCAACCAATCATAGAGAACGATCAGCTGCTGTTGAATGCGTAGCTGTTTCAAACAGACGAAGTGCCGGATGCAAGGTCGTCGAACAACACAGCAACAAACTAGTCAATCAAAACGTGAGGACGCCTGTCGCTTAATAGCAGTCGTAAATACTGTTGTTCTATAAAAAAAAACTGCCGATTTTTCTTCAATAAATTAAGATTGCTTGGTGCCGCTCAGATTCCTGTTCTGATTTTTCCAGATTGGGCAGCACAGTACGTGAGAACTATTAGTTCGAAATGAGGCAAATCAAATCCAGTCGTCTTTTGTATGCAGTGACCTGGGAGTTAGCGCTCTGACTGTTTACTACATACACTGATTGAAGGCAACAAACTAACCAAACATTTTTTAGGTTCATTAGGAGTTGTTAAATCACTAATGAAACCGTTCGAAATAACACTAGACCATTTTAAAATGACATTGTTCAGTTCGCTGGAGAGAACTAACTACATAAAATAAGCACTTCTTGCAGACAATAAATTTTGCTCGCTCTTTCGTTTATGAATTTTACAGTCGATTCCTTCGTTTATTGTAAGAGGACATCATTGGTAAAATCCAATGTCAACACAGATGCAAAACAGCGTGGGCCAGAGCTGCGGGTTGGAGTTCAATATCCGTAGAGTTTGTCCCGCCAATACTGCACACTGCATTGGCAAACATGTCACCTGTCGTTGAACTACTGATCGTGACAGACATTTACTTTACCGACTTGTGTTCAGGGCATCTGCGTCCTAATAAGATGGAGCTGAGGGAACATTACAAATAGATCGGCAAGAGTACCCCTTTATTAACCTTACTCCAGAACGCTAAATGTCAAGCGACCGTTATACTAACAAACGATGAGACCTTTATAGATAACCAGAATCATCATCATCATCATAACAGCCATGAGCCTGACCAAAAGATACTGTGGCTCGCGTCGCCGCTCCCCTCGACAGTGACGTGGAATATCCTAGAAGAAAACGTTACCAAGAAGGTTGAACATTAATAAAGAAGACTAAGCGGAATAATTAGAAATGGTATGAATACAGGTACCCCATTGACTGCGACACATCGCCATCTCGGATAGCGTCTCTAACCAGCGGTTTGAGTGATCACGAGGACCCCATCCAGGCAGGCGACACCTACCCACTTTGCTCAATGAAGCAGTCAAGGTCTTCGTATTTTGTGATCACGTTGTTGCTTGACCACCACGCGGTTTGATAACCAGAATACTAAACCATTTATAAGTAACCGTCAAAAAATTCAGGAGTGTAGATGCATGTTCCAGCCTACTAGCTAATATGAAATTTATTCACGTCATTTCTCAGCTGCTTCGCGAGTTCATCTAGTTTTTAGCGACTGTATAGTGCAAGACACTGCGACATAAGTTCCACTGAGTTATAGAGTATTTGTCAAATCATTGTAGGCGATTTTATTCATATCCCTTTTAATCGGTCAGAATATCTCAGACTACTTGTAGGTGCATGCTGACAGACTGTAGCTTTGTTCATATGAACTGCCCGAGTGAGGGTGAATACAGTAACGACTGGTGGTCAAACCTCAACAATTTACACGCATCTTTCGTGTCGACGTACCAGGTCTTCGAATGGTAAAATAGACCGGAATAACACATAGGTGAATTAAGGACGCAGACAAAACATAGACTGTTCATCTCCTTACCCTACTTCTTACCCAGAAACAAACAGTAATGCTCATTTGTAAATTAGACTAGGCGCTATACGACGGGTTTACATTGCCAGCAGATTCCTTAGCAGCAGGTTCCATAGTAGCAAGTTGACTAAAGCTATTTTTGAAACAAACAGATGACTTACCAGAACAGCTCCATGCTGAATTTTGTATGGATGGACCTGACAGAAAATTAATTATGCACAAAAGTTTAGAAGATAGTCGTGATAAATTAGATGCTTATCCCAGGTTACTATAGTGCCTTAGAGCTAATACTCTGACCTCGTAGCCGTCACAAACGTTGTAAACCATAGGTGCCTCATCCTTTAGGTGACATGGCTGTTGGATGGTTTTATTTTCTGCGATCCAGGCCTAAGCTTGCTTCATGCAACTAACATCCCAGTGTCGATTTGCTATTTTACGTGATGCACGAAAATGTGCACTGAACAACCTGGAAAGGTAGGGGACTCCATTGCTCTGGCAGATACAGTTGAACATACAAAAAGTTGCCGATAGTTTTCATAGTTTCACAAATCCTGTTACGTGGTATTTGTGAAAGACAGTGGGCACCAAAGTGAACAGAACGACAAGCATCCCTATCATGAAGAGGCTAAAGACAAAGGTTACGATTAGGTTCAAGTAGCGAGTAACTCACAAGTGCATTCAAATTTTTGTGTTGCCGTTTTGAATATATTTTATTGGCCTATTGGTGCTCAGGGAACCGTTATTTGTTACTGATTGCCATTTGACTTGCTTCACGCTGTTGTTATGGTTATCATTCTCCCGGTCCATTTTCATAATCTCACTACAGCTTTATATTTTCCTCATATACTCACGCCAGTTTTAATGGTGTCGCTGGGTCGTAAATCTCCAATTTATTAGATCGTTTCGAGTGCCACATGATGGTTCAGAAAGGTATGGAGTACCAAACTCGTCCTCAGCGGCATTATTTTAAGTGGACTGACCCTAAAAAAGATTAGTATGCTATGCTGACCACTTCAAACATCCCTTTTGTGTGCATAAGCTATCTGTGCAGAGACACGCAGATCACACCTGTTTGCGTGACTGACGTCGTACTAGTTGATATGAGTGCACAGATGCATGATGTTTCCAAATACCATTACATAACGCACATGAATGTAAATATTGCAAATATATCCTTTAATTGGGGCGTGCATCGTAGGATATAAGGACAGGACTGGCTTCCTAAACCAGTATGTAGATTTTGACCTTCCCGGCTTCGCTGCAATAAAAGCGACAGTAAACTCCACTCCGGTCCGTTTTGGAGGCATCCTTCCTCTTGGATATAACCAACTTAACCTCCAAAAATCCTTCTGGCCCTCGCGTTGAGTTACATAGCAAGCTAGACATCGGTACAGAGCTTGATATAACTTATTACGTGAACTTCGCGTATATTAATGTAACAGGCATTTCACTCAACCGTTCTCTACAGGAACGAGAACAATGTCTCCTGTCGACTAAATCAACGGCACACATGAAGTTGGACCTTAAGCTTAAGGTAGAGCTAATGGTCCTACTTTTTCTCCTCAAGAGTCCAGCTCCTACTGCATGTTTCCTGAGTGGGCGCAAGTTTTAACGGGCTGAAATTTGACTTCATCTGATTAACCTTGAGCTCTAATGAAGGATGTGACCAAAAGAACGTGAATTGCGTTATTTCGGAAGCAAGTCATGCATCCCATAAAGACACTCACCTAGGCACAGTTGATGCGAAGCGTTGGCCACAGCCCATGCGGTATCTCACGGTTATCGGTCAGAGAAAGGCCAGTAATGCAAGTATACCGCCGACATCTCATTCCTCAGTTATTGTCATTTTTGTCAAAGTTTCTTCAACTCTTCTTCTATCTCTTCTCTTGCATAATCGAATGTGAAATTAGCTCTCAGTAACATGTAAGCAAAATGTCACAGCTTATTCAACAAGCGTCTACAAATTATGCTGCTGGTTTGCGATGAAGCCCCTCAAATTTCTGCACTTCCGGGGATGTGACCTTCCGCGGATCTCAGGGCCAGTAAACTGATTGTCTCTAGGTGCTCCATACACCGTGCTACCTCCATCCAGAGGGGGGCTGTATGATCTTCCTTAAACAGAGTCTGCCAACACCGACGGTCACTGAGGGACTTCAGTCCTCTGATAATTGTGAAGCTCTGTGGCTCCGGCCAGCAATGCGTAGCCAAGACACTACCAGTGGGGTTAACTTTCTTTTTCCTTTATGCAACACTTTTGAAGATGACTCTATTCTTGAAGGCCTACAACCTCTCCCGCGTAGAATACCCCGTTACTTGATGATTGTTGACACTTATTTACGAAGTATAAACTTGAATAAACCTCGGAGGACCTAAACACTTTCCACATCGTTCAACATAGGTGTGAGCGAAAATCCAGACTAGGCTCATTCAAGAAAAGCTGCCACGGACAGTTTGTGCAAACAAATATTCTTATTCATATATATGCATCGGTTGGGAAAGAATAAGCTTTGATATCTTCATATGTGTCTGCCCAACGGCGAGACTACTTCCGATTCCAAAGTAACTGCGGAGTTATTCGGTGGTCGTCAATGTTGGACTGCCGAAATGGTACCATAATCTGCCGTTGGAAAGCTTTCGGCAACCACTCCAGCTGCTGAATTTTTCGTACTAGCGTTCGAAAACCTCTTGTTCAAGGTTAGTTCCTACAGTATGACGGGTTTGGTTGACATCCACCCTAGAATCATCAAAGTGGCGATAGTTAGTCTGGCCGAACCCCTACACAAGCCGCTCAACCAAATACTTCAGATGGTCATTCTCTCTGTCGAATGGAAAGAAGCCAGGATCGCGTCTATCTTCAAGGCGGGTGATCGGCACTTACCTAATGTCTACCGGCCAATCAGCTTCGCTGGTATCACATGTATGATAATGGAGCACCCGCTAAAATGCACCATCTTCAAACACTTCCTGTCGAATGACCCTTTTATTTCCACACAGCTTCCTTTCTACGGAATGATCGCAACCTAACGTCCCTCCCAGCCAGCAATGCACAACAAATATGCTCATCCTCATAGATAGCCCGACATAGGCTAAAGATAGTGGTCTAACTGCACGGGACCTTTGACCGTGTTCATGTATTCCTCTCAATTACAACGTTGATGCATACGGTATTTACGGTGAGGTTCTTCGTTGAACTGCCTTCCTTCTCGACGAAGGAATATCCGGAATCAAAATTCTGCTAGACATTTCGTCTTTCTGTCTAATATCTACAGCAATTCATTGAGAGTTAGTGCTCCGTCCATTTTGTTACTTGTTTACATCGGCATCCTTCCGGACACTGCTTCCAGCAACGATCTAAAATCTGGAATTCTGGAGATCCGAGTGCACTACACATTGCTCTTGATACAATCGAATACTGGTTAAGCGATTAAAATCTCCTTAAATCACCGTTAATTTGCAAGTGTAACATGGTGGGGGTTCTGGCAATAGTTTCGGAATTCACAATGCACTTAGTGCAGTGGACATCAAGAAAATCGATTTGAAAGAAGTTCTGAGTATTTAGATTTCGTCCAAGTTATCTTCCATTCATTATCATTAGTTGTTGTCAGAAGGTGGTTCGATACCTTTGGGAAGATAAAATGAACCTTTCTGGTGAGAAAAGGAAGTATTTTAAATGCTTTACAGGGTCGATAAAAGACTGTTGCTTCAGTACGTAAATCAAGTCGTATATATCAGTTTGAAGAAGAGCACACGCATTTCTACGTGTATCCAACGTGCAGTTACTACGCCGGTCACTGGCATTTGGCATGTTGCTTGTGAGAAGCGATCATAAATCTTTGATCTGTGCCCACTTGTACTTCGACGATTCCATAGTGACTTAGTTTTTACATATCTTTTCCTTGACATAGGACTCGTTGAGCAGTTCTTTGTCCTAGCGACTGACAGCGGTCAACGGGATCACGACAAGAAGCTTTGTAAGTTCTGTCTTCGGAGCTTCCTAAGACAGCAATTCTTTTTGCATATAATTATTAATCACTGGAACGACCTCCCTTCTAAGGTCGTTAGTTGTCCTTTTAGGGATAGTTTTAAATCGCCACCAGATTCCAATTTAATTAAAACCTTGTTAACTTTGTAAGATCACTCCATTTTCGGTAGTTGCTGTAATCTCCATCAGGTGCTACACTCTGATCTCAATTATTCACCTTCCGATCAACGGACGCCCTCCAAATATTGAAACGGAAAATCTCTCTGGATCCAGTTAACTGGGGTCGTTGAGCTGGAACCTGTCTACTGATCGACTTGACTGCTGAACTCAAATTCCAATGCAACAAGAAGTATTTCCATATCCAGCTGGAGCCACTAACTCAGATTCCAAAATAACTGCTCAAACGACGCTAGCGAACGCTCCATGATTCAACTACATGACAATAAACCAAATAACCTCGTTAAATCGGCCATAACCACAACGTAGCTAAGTCTGGACTGAAGCTACTGGCTATTGAACCCCTCAACATGATACAGATTGAACATCACCCACAACGGATCGCAGCTGTCACATCCTCATAGACTTTCCAGTCAACTGTGAGTGATGTTCAGTCTATATGAAATTCAACACTCCATCAGTCATCAACAGCATTTCATGTGAATAATTTATGAGAATAATATTAAGCTGCATGAGATTGATTCAGTGTGTTTGATATTACCATTATCTTCTGAGGAAAGATATATGATTCAGCCAACGCGCTAACAAAGGTCTATCGCTATTGTGATAGATGAGCAGGTCGGGCAGGCAATTATTTCAACAGTGAAATATCTAAACGCAGCATTACGATATGGTCAAAGCCCGTAGTGTATGAATAACAGAAAACACGAAAGAAGGAACGGATCTTCACTCACCGAAATCGAGCAAGCTGGTGAGGAATGATGGGTGAGAATCATGACAGATAACTTCAGCCAAACGACGTATAAATGAAAACCGTACTGCGTTGTGGACTGGAATGCAGCATGGTATGAGCACCTAAAGGTTGCTATTTCAAGTTTATAAAATGTAGCAGGGACAGTCGACAAACTCAAGAAACATTACTGAAACCAACATAGTAAGACACGTTATGCGCCGGTGTCACTTTAGTGGGTAATTGGTTTCAATGGTATTTACGTGGAGAGTAGGGTCGAACCCAGCCGTTTTGGTGTACAAACATCAAGTATGTGCTTGCGTGATCCACGGGTTTTGGATAACGCACCGGTCACCTGTTACCTTGCTTTGTGTACCACCAGTCGGACTGAGTCATGTTACACATTTTGACTATAGACGTTGCTTTTGCCATCTCGACTCTAAGACAACCTAGTAGGCTTCTGAAATATTTGTAACTGTTTCGATTTTTTTTCCTCCCCAAAATGATGCCTTTTACTTACTGAGTAACTCCGGTGAAAATCGACTTAACGTTTGCAGTGCAACCGCCATCCAAACATTTCTACATTATAGAACAACCAGTAACTTGCCGACTAATTTTTGTTGGCAGTGTAGCGTTGACATGTAACAACCGCTGTGTACGACTAACCGTGGGCACGAAACGTGTCTCGGAGAATGACGTTCAACTCTCCAGTGACCTGTTTTCATTGTACTGGAATGGTATTCACCTAACCCTACTATATATGTATGAAAAAAAAACGAACCTTCGTGAGCAAAGTGGCGCCCTGAAAAGTTAGGAGAAAGAATGACTAATACTGGCTGTCAAACGTGATTTTCGTATTCTGCTTATATTCTGATTATCTTGCAAAGGCTACTTGGTGCCCTATGATCAACTGAAAGACTGAACAGCGAGCTGTTATGATAGTGGTGACCTGTAAACAACCTTTCATATAAATATTCTATTGTCTGATTTTATTCCATTTTTTTCTGATAACCATGTTCTGCGAAACTCAGCACGAGGCAGAAGTAACGTATACAATGGCAGGTCAGCACTCATGAACCTCTTTAGAACAGTGTACACAGATGGAAACTGATAGCAGTCAGATTGTACATTTATACTTCTAGACCCTATTGAAGTTAATTATCTCAAATGAAATCAATTCGGTTCGACAAAGATGCTGAATGAATTAAACTACTGGAAAACTCACGTTCCCATCAATAGGCGAAGGGTTTTCTACGTTTATATTCATATGCGGGAATATTCATAGACGTCGTTTTTCGTTGCCATTGGATGCCGCAAAACCGATGTAACTTTGTAATCTACGTGCCAACTAAACTGGATAAATACGGTTTCGGGTTTCTGTTAAACGTTGAAGACTCGACAAAATGTATAAGTAATAATCTTTCGTACCTTAGGGCATGTCAGCAATGTTTTAAATGGAACGATCGTTGTTGGGACTCGATTACTGAAGAAAGCGGATATCCATTTATGTGCGTAACAGAAATTTAAATTCTGAAGTTTTGTGACAGTGTCAACAGAATCAGTTGCGTTTGTAGAAGTAACGTGCGTGGTTTTTGCTACACTGTGTACCTCGCAGCCACGTTAAGAATGTTTGTGTATCAATGATATCCACTACGTACACAATAATACGAACCAACTTTCTATTCTCGTTTTGTATTCTGCATATATATATATATACATATATGGCCCTCTCAAATTGTGAGTTCTATTTTAGAGTAGACACAGTTCACCACCAGTAATTCTCTCCGTTAGTTTATCTAAAATTAACTGGGTAGTGAATTACTTTGAGCCATCCAGTGAGTTCAGTTTAAGACGCCATGATCTAGTACTCACTGATGAACGGCGGTATGAATATATCTATGTAATGCGGATGAGATCAGTGTATTTCTTGAAATAATTCACTATTGTACTCATTCTACATTGGTTATAAGCCACTATTTCTCCAATACACTGTCATATGTAAAGGGTAGGGGAGAGGTCTTTATCGTATAGTCAAGCAGATCAAGCTTCAATAAGGAATATATCGTCGATGCACGGAACTGACGCACAAGCGACGACAGAAAGACCATGAAAAAATACAGCAGAACGAAAAGCGAGCGCGCGGTGAGTCTTATGTGTGAGTGCCCTGGGTACCTCTTGGTATCCTTACTCGTTCACATGAATATTCACGCGCATTCAAAGCTCTGCAAAAAGAGGTTTGCAAAATTGCAGTCGATATTCAGACGTACTCAATTTCGTGCTCAGTGGTTAAAACAATGTATGTAGATGCTCACCGACAAACAACTTACTACAAGGCAATTGAAAAAAAATTGTTCGTGGAGATGCTAAACCTACTTATTCTTTCTATGTCACAGCCCACACTCTGAGGGTGTTATTGGTCCTGCTTACTACGGTGCATTGTTTGACCCGATATACTGAAAATAGGAGGTAACAAGGTGCCTTCTTTAAAAGGTCACGGCTGGTACTGACAACTTGTAGTCAGTCTACCCACGCAGTTGTTGAATATCCACTCACCGTGACCAGATTATACGAGTTGCTAGTGTAATTATTGATCCCCTACCGTGCTGTTTGTTGAGTTGTTTCACTCTAATCAGCATAGGCCAGTCGAGCACGGAAGACTGACCGACAGAGCCAATCACTTGGCGGTTAACTGGAAAGTGGATGGCGGACTGATAAATCGAAATGTCACCAAAGGATGTTAAATGTAACAGCGCACTTATGGAGATTCGACAGTGATCCACTCAGTGATTGCATGCACATTTACAAAAGCTGAGTGATGGTGGTTTAATCAATATATGGGATGCTATCTGGTACACAGTGCGCAGTTCGTTGGATCGAACCATGTTCTCCTTTTATCATGTCATCATTCAAAAAATATATACAGCCGTTTGACAACAACTCTCTGGTACTTTACCGTTGTGAGATACTGAGTTGAACACTGACAGAGAAATGTCAATATCGAACTTATGATTAACAAAGCAAAATTTATAATCTAGGCAGTGTCTATAGAATGTGAAGACTTTAATGACCACCTTTAATTTATTGTTTCCAGTGTTATTGGTGAATAATAAGGGATTTTGATTTTAATATAGATTGAACATCACCCATAATTGATCGGGTAATTTGATCATTACTCACAAGCGAAAATGGTTGAGCGTTCACATATGATAATTCGATCGTGCCCAATGTGAGGTCAATGGCTCAGTGGTCAACACGGTTGCCTGGTGAAAGCGTGGCAGGAGTTCTAGTCCCAGCAGTAGCAAGGATATGCATGACTGAGAGTGAAACTCGAGTCTAGTGCTTCTTTTCGAAAGGGACCGACTGGAAAGTCTATGGAAATGCGATAACTGCGATCAGTTGTGAGTGATGTTCAACCTATATTTCCAGTGTTCTCATAACCTTGTCGACTGGGAGGGGATCCAAGGAGGAATCCACTGTCAGACCCTGCCGGTAGATCTACATGCTGAACACATACTGAAGGGTAGTTGTTCAAAGCATCAACAGTTACTTCACCTCATTCTCTTAGGTACCAACATGCCTCCAGTTAAGTTTGTTATGAGTACACAAGTGATCTGTTATTTTATGTAATGGCACACTGGTAAATGACAAGGAAGTGCTAAGCAATAACCTCATTCATTTATTTGTGTGTAAGTTTTTCAACTCACATCGACGAACTGAAACGTATCTTGGGGACGGGGGTTGGCTGAATAGTCAATGAAAACAGGAAAGCTGTAATCACTTGTGAGTGATGTTCAACTTGTTTGCACGAAAATCCACCACTACTTATCAGTAATCAGTTTTGACACTTAAAACGATTCTTGCTCCCTTATTCGACCTAGAAAGCATAAAATGCTTGTTTCTCTGTGAACAATTAGGTGTATCATGATGCTGTTTTATCTCTCCTGTATCCATGACGGAAAAGAATCGTGAATTGATCCACGTTGATTTCATTTTTATTCCCTTAAGTCAGATGACAAAGCTAGTGCAGCTAATTGGTCACCTGAACCTCTAAATCAAGTTGATTAGTCTTATCGCATGGACAGAAAAATTCAGGTCCTAGTGAGTACGCCTCAAGTAAGGTGTGGTTCTAATTGAGAGAAGAGAATTTATTAGCAGAATTATTCAGGAACTTGGAACACAGTTTCACGGGACCAGCCGATGGGTAAAATTAAATTAGAATAACTTGGTCGTAACAGTACAATAGTACATCGACGTCCGTGCGATTATTCACAGACCATTGGACAAATCATCACAATGAGCTAATTTCCACTCCGTCTGTCAGATAGTTCCTACAACGGTGTTCTGGTTACTGATGGTACGGCGATTGAATGTAATGACACTCGAGTTGGTACGGTTGCATCTCAAATTTCTCCAAAATATTTTGGATACCGGGCATTGCTAATGAAGTGAATCAGAAAATAAATTCTTATTCTGACAGCCATAGGTTTTGAACAAAATGTCAGGTAAACTCGAACTTGCTTCATTACGACTGAGTCCAAGTATTCAGCAGTGCAAGTTCGTGAGTAGAAATGTATGTTACCCCTGTGAATAGGAATAGTGAATTTATTAACCAGCCCTTCAAAGGAGATCCGGTGGATGTAAGTATTGCAATAAAGTTCAACTAGTCAGTCGAAAAAATCTATCTTGCATATAAATTGTGAGTCAGCTTTCATTTAATTGCTCTCTTCATATCACAACTAAAAGACAAACTCCCATGTTCAAGACCAGCTTACATACGTGCTCACCTACCGGGTACAGATTACGGGCAATGGCTTGAGATGGATATCAAACGAGGGGTAAATGAACTGGATAAAGTGGATGGCAAGGAGAGTAGAGCTACTCAGGTTGACAAAGCACAGATTTGTCAAGCTGCACGCGAAATGAAACGAAACCTTCTAGTAAGATGATGTTCAAGCATACACCCTTCAAGTCAGAAAAGTGTGGCTCATTCATCGTGGAATATTGCTGATTCTGCAATGATTAGTTGAACCTCAAGAAAGTATATTTATTCACATACACCTACGCAACGTGCTGCTCGGTGACGGAGATGAGGACTATCTTAAGAACAGTATAAAATGAAATGAATCCAGTATACTTTAAATGATTTTTAAGGAACTTATAGAGACGGAAATGCATATGACGTTGGTATTTAGTGTCGTGTTGTGGTCACTTTAAAAAATTGCCTCATTAGTTTATCAAGAATGAAGGGGTGTCAAATAACTACTTACCATTATGAATTGTTATTTATAAACAAGAAAAACGGTACCAGGAATCACACTGAGACAAAATTACTTGTAACGTACTAGTTGGTTATAGATGCACAGTATAGTATAGTTATCAGATCGAACCCGGCTTGTCTAATCATCGCTCCCAGAGCGGATCACAGATGCACAGAACTCCGTTTACTAGCCACCTTCACAAGTCACGTTTCTAAGCTAAACTCTGATCTACAGACGACCAAGTAGTCTGGCCTAAAACTTAGTTAGTAGGGGGGTTTTGGTTTCAGTATGCGATGCACTAAAAATATGAACTAATTGAAATTTGATTGCGTCTTGGAATCTAAAACTTGGAATTGCTGATTCACGTGACGCAATTGCAAAGTGAACAAAAGACCCTTTCAACATGAAGCAGAAAATTAGAAACCGCGTTTTATTACTTATTTTAAACTTTCGAATACTGTATCCAAGTGAACGACCTTCCTTAAAACATAACCATCCTCTTCTTATTACCCTCCGTGATTTGCTCTTAAGATCAGACAAGGTCTTCTACTAATTGAGAGTTCCTGAATCCAAATAATCGTAATTCGGTTCCTGTCTATTCTCCTGTATGCTGACAGTATATCAGTAGACGTGTAAGAATACCATTGCAGGACACCGAACACTGGTTGGTGTAACGTTATTTTTGTTACACGGTTTGAACGAATTCTCTTGCGAATAGCATTGTCTTTTACCTCGAGGTGTGATCCTTCAAACCTGTGTGATTGCTTATTCGGCACAAAAAACCACAAGGTAGAGATCGTTTATAATAAGTAGATGTGTCATGAACAGTTTTGACAAGATCCCTGTATAACTTCTGCGTGCGTGATCAGTTTGATGGTTCTGCTTCACTGTTGCACTTACTTAGATTGAACACCATGGCACGAAATGCTCTCCGCATCAAGAAAGAACAATTTAGCTTTTCTTGTTAGGGTGTGTTAAACACTTGTTGTAGTGACAGATGTCATCGCAACTTGGTCAAGAGTCTACCTGCTTACTTAGAAATCCCTTACAAATAAGGCAACGCAGTACGATCTATTAGTTAAGGTGATATGGACATGAAAACAAAGCAACTCTACAGAACACACACTCCCATGTTTACCGGAAATTTATCATAAAACCCGTTGGGCAATAGGGATATTCGACATCAACAATGAGACCGACAGGAATAGTGACTGGGAAGGTAATTCAGCCAGAGTTCGTATGCCAAGATCCACTGTGGGCAAAATAAATTCACAACACAATCTGAACGCAACTGAAAACTAACACGTACTTCAAATCGTTCACTTGAGACGGCAATCAGTTCACATCGGTAACTTGAGATAAACGATTTTATCCGATTATAATATAATTACGCTCAAACAAACTTATTCAAAAGCAGATTGATGGGTCCGTTGTTGGTTTGAGTTGGAACTGAGTTTTCCGTCTAATCGCCGAGGTTATTAATGCAGAATATTTGTTGTGACCGTTAGCTACGCGACCCATTGTCAAACTTCTTTTGTCTCATGAACATCGTCCGCGTGTTTTACGCGTCGGATTGATGCCCTAGGCTGCTCACTTCAGCAATCAGTATCCAGTCGGGCATATTAGAGAATAGTCACCAACAATTCCATGAAAAGTGGCAAAAGGACTGAAAGATAAGAGATTTTCAGGACAAAAGGCATTTCGGTACTTCCGGGGGGGGGGGGTAGAAAACTCAGTAAAATTGAGAATAAACGGGATAAAACGCATCCGATCGGAAACTGAATGTAGCAAGCTTGATCAATGGTCTAAAATAATGAGGCACAATAAACAGGCATCTTTTGACCAATTACTATTTTGGTCAATGTTGTTTATGACAGCAATCATTATCCGATTGCACCCTCCTTTGAACATCTCACTCCAGTAAGCCATACATGAGGCAGCAAAATTATCTACAAATATTGAGTACTGTCGCCGTTTATTCTCGATGAGTATCATTTTCGGCCAAAATTCAAAGAGCAAAAAGCACAGCTTATGGGGTATAACATTCGGAGAGTTGCTGTTGGAAGTAACGAAATGTCTTTTGACATAATGAACCAGACAATGGTTGGTGACAAGCAACATTCACTAAGACAGTAGCGATGTTACTTATCTTCAGTTTTATAGTCACTTTTCTTGTCCAGACATTCCGGTTACAGGCTGCGCTCATGTCGACATACAAAGCTCATAGCGTCGTTCTAAACTTTCGGGTGATTCATCGTGAGTGACCGCTAGTCGGAGTGTCCTAACAGTAGGAGAGCGGGAACATTTACTCCCCCAAAATGGTTACGTGGTCAGTTTGTCTATACGTCTAATCCAGTGTGGTCACTGTACACAACAGCATATATCTTGGACAAGTGCTTACTACATATTGATTTCACACTTGGTCTGTCATTCAATAAAAACATGTTTCACTTAAGAACGAACAGTAAAGATAGTAGACATTCTCTGATAACAACAAAATAGGCAAATTCAGAGTTAGTGAGATAATTTGAGACGAGTTCCTTACCACTGTTACAGTGAAATTTGATGAAATTGATTCTACTTGCATAACTGGTGATTGAGCCCAAATTTGATCTGTAGATAAGTTGGAAATTATAGACAATACTGGACGCAAGAGGACTGCATGAGTATTAGTTGAAATGAACTTAATTTCAGTAATACGAGATACTGAACTTTATTCACTGCCTTGTTTTCACAGGTTCGAAGATGATATTGGTCAGCGCGTCTCAAATGAACTGAGTCACTGTGTAGACCCACAAGTTTTACTGTGTAACTAGCCCTCTGACCGGTGGCCCATCGCTTCCACAAAATATTATCCAGGCCTATTTAATCCACGCACTAAATGGATGCTTTCGGGCACCTAGTCTAAAACAGCAACACTGGGTTCTCTGTTGTTATATAATGAGACGCGTTTACTGTACGGAAGCAGAATAGTAACCTGTTCAGCAGACGTTATAAGATAAACTGAGATCACAATACCATTCAACATTTCCGCCTTGTTTTCTGATGTAGAGTTTGAGTAAGGATGCAAAGACGTCGCTAGCAACGGGCAACACCTGGTGCCGTCTGGCTTTTCTTTCAGTTCAGTGGAGCAGAGCTATAATCCGTTACCTAGTACCAAGATATACGGAATTTCTTCTGGAACATTTTCAGATAAGTGACGTGGAGGGTGAGATTGTAATAAATAATTCAGACGAATAGATCAAGACCAGGTCATAATATTTACCCGCAATCGGTCCACACAATTCTGTGTTCAAGCGATGCGATGATAAGAAACTATCCAGCCAGAGTGTCCAATGATTCGGCCTTTCTTTTATTTTGTGGATACACAAATCACAATTATTTATGATGCATCTGACATACAAACTTATCTCTGCCACCAACACATATTTCGAGCCAAGGACTTTATTCTCTTCACACCCAATCGATTTTCGTGAGGTAGGGGTGGAATGACTAATTGGTGGATTAGACACAACACACCGTCAGGTTGTATCGACAATTCGTTCATGAATTCTCCAATAGTATAGATTGTTTCTCTCCAATTATTGATGGTCAACCTGTGGATATTGCGGAAATTACTGTACCGTTGTAGTTAGCGATTGACATGATATGGTCCTCTTGGCTGAAGGGAACAGCTGATGAGGCACATAAGCAAATGTCAGCAACTGAAAATTAGGAATGTTGTGATAGGAAATCTGCTCACGCAATCTACTTGCCAAGACTATGAAACAATTTACAGCCGTAAGATATCTGTCGCCTAATTTCCGGCTGCAGGTGAACCGGAGTTCTTCTGGGGCCGAATGGCCAAAACCACCCTGGTTCAACGGAGATTTCATGTTCAATCCAGTCACAATGGACATATGGGTCTTGATCCGTGGTGAAAAACTTTCGGAATGTGCATAGCACTTCATTCAGCAACCGATTGTCACTGACTGGTGTTGCTCCGGGTATGTCCGATTCCATTTGTCCAAGCCGACGTTCGCGTTTTCTCGTTAACGGAACCATTCCATATTTCGTTATGAGTTTACCAAACTTCAGACGTCGCCACGGTTCTCCTCCCTCCTCATCTTCAAAGCCGCTACTTCTTGAGTCGACTTTTCCACTACGGCTCGCTGGTCATTCACTTCACTTGGCTCACTTGTCTTCAACTCGCTAACTGTCGGGGAGCTTTCTCCCAGTAATTGTCGAGCTGCATCAACCAGCTGTTCCAACGTTATTGGATGTGCGATGAGAGCCACCGTGAGCTGATTCCGGACTGTTGGTTGCATTCCGTCCAAGAACTGGTCCGTCAGCATGCGCTGCTCTGAGTCCTGATCCAAGTGTGGCAGGGCTCTTGACAACGCTGCTAGCAGCGACACGACATAAACCAGAGCGTCGCCTCCTGGTCCAAGCCGGGTGCCCCTAAACCGCCGCACTGCCGCCTGGCAGCTGTGATCCAAGGACGCGGACGGCACAAAGGGTATTTCTTCGACAAAGCAACATATGGGTATAGCGCTTAAACAAGACAAAAAACAAAAACACTCATTTGCATACGGTACTCGGCCCATACCGTCTCGGTTGCTACAGGAGTCAGTGCTCAGTTCCCTTACATTCCAAGGACTATTTTGGACGATGCTGCACTCCGATGTTTCTTCCGCATTTTTCCTGCAGTTACTTCGACATCAAAATGCACGGTTTGGTCCCACAACTGAATAGCAGTCGTGTAAGTGGTATAGCACGATCGCTCATCCTCACTACGCAATTAAGTCGACTAAATATGCCAGTACTCACGATAGACCGGCACAGATTGAAGTGTACCAACTGAGACCTGTTAACCGAACGGTAGAAGGCATTACTGAAACAATTCTCAAAGCGAATCAAGTATAGCCAACAATTTAGAATCTGACTCCAATGGAATCTGCAAGTACCCGTTTGTTTGATCGTTTTTAGAGAACATATTGCAATCATGCAGAGATTTCATAAAACCCTCTGATCCCTCGGTTTCTACTGCGCATCTCTTTGTCTTCGAACTCAGCATCAGTTTACTTCCATAACAGACTCTAGGTGATTTGTGATGTTCCTTCATAATAGCAACCATTGGCGTAGCCCACAAGGGTAATTTAACCTGCACAATTATACCTTTCCCTTAAAACTTACTGGGAGCAATTTGCGCATGTTCCCTCAGTCCACGAAGTACGAATCGGTACTTAAGAAAAACTGGGTATCTTTTGCACCTCCACTCCTACTGACTCCACATTCATTCTTGTTGTAACATGAACAATGTGAACAATCTAGTTGCATAGCTAGACTTGATATGTTCTATTGGGATTATTCCTGTAATTGATATTCTGAGATAAAGCATAATGAAGTTTTTTAAAGCTTTCAATTCTAGGATGGCCAGGTTTTATTATGATACTAGTAATACAGGTACTAGTGATACTAGTAATTCTAATATTCGCAATATTAGTAACACAATTTCTGTGCTCAACAATGGCGTTGGTGGATTCCAGCGTGAACTGTTCGAGAAATCTTGCCGGGGAAGACGATCCCCTGGATCATTTGGTGGATTCCATATGAGACAGTGGAACGGGTGGATAACAGAGTCTAAATGTGAAATTTCCAAGCTCCTGACGTGGCTTCGTAGCTCAGCTGGTAGAGCGTTTGCCATGTTCTGGCATGGTGTTCTTGTCGCTGGTTCGAATCCAGCCGAAGCCCTGACTTTTCACAGTTGGGTCTCATCTGAAAACCATAAATCTGCCAAACTACATATTAGCAATACTTAGAACAGCATTGGACCCAGTTTTCTGACGTTACCAATCGTCACCAAGTCATCCATTCACTCATTTATAATGTGAAACACTGAGTTTCCTTTAACCACTTCATTAGAGCAGAAAGAAGACATATATTGCGATATGTTGACATTTCATTTACTCTCATCAGTCGCAAACGGCCAGTAATGTAAAATATCCAAGTCAAATAAAATATGTAACATAAAATATCAAAGTAGGTAAAACAGGACTGAACAGAGGAAACAAAATTGTGGTTTTTGCATGCTAGTAGCCGTAGATCTCAGTGAGCACGAGGTCCCTAAACGAGCAACTGACACGTAACCACCATATTCAGCGGACTAATGAGGGTTTTCATATTTCATGACCACAACATTGCTTGGTAACCACACAGTTTTACTCCATTGTTGGTGAGCTCAGTAAATCATACCAGGTGCGATAAACCTGTGGCTTAGCCCTCACAAACAGCGCTAATATCCACGTCACCCAGTGCGTGCTAAAAAAAGTGGCCACGTAGCTCATGTGTTTACTCTATTTGATGTGGGTTAAATGGTAGAAAAAGTGATGGTCAAACACAACAAACCTGTTGACATATTCATCACAGACAGGTCACGTTTCTGCAACATGGATCAAAACGGGACGCACATAGGCATCATACATTCACCTGTTCACCGATAACCAAACGTCATTTCGATGTTACAGATGACGCAGGTTGGCAAAGGCAACACGTGTCTTTGATAACCTAATTGATACCTCATCAACAACGTTATTAGCTGAATAAAGACGATACCAATCGAATATGTGAAACGGTCCAAAGTCTCCAGCGGACTGCCTGTAATAAAAACGCGGTTATTAGAGTGAATCAACCCACATAGACCAGCGAAGTCGTTTATCTTGTGTGGTATGGTTGCATACTTTCGTAAGAAGGACTAAACTAGTTGACATCAAGAGAAAAATCGACACCAAACTTACTGTGGCTGTAAAGTAACACTACAGAATGTCATCCATGATAAAATTGAACAACGGATGGTGTGACCTTCGGCGAACAACACTAGAGGTGATGAACCGACGAGGTGGTTGTCAATAATCTCCCCATGCTTCCAGAATAAGTGTATGATGATCTTAGCGCGTACAATTACTTATCTGGAATTCCTTTGCAAAGAAGGTAGTTCAAAGAACTTCATGAGCAACAGAATCAAAGGCAGCCTTTAGGACTAAAAAGACTAAGACCGTCGGTACTTGTAAGAGTGCCGGTATTTCAAAACCTGCCACAAGATAAAAACGTCTTCAACGTACATTTTAAAGGATGTTAATCCCGCTTGTTCCTCACTTATCTGACATCCTCTGAGGTTAGTATGCTTACGGAAAATAAGGCAATTGAGTGATTTATTCACAAATGATACCAGAATACCCCTGTGGTAACCACATACTTCTTGCATCCTTTTTGAAAACGGGAATTAATGCTGACGAGTACCATTCATTTAGTTTCCCACACCACCTGAAGGATTTTAGTCAATCTTCACAACCATTCGGAAAAGACAGATAGAAGATATCTGACTGAAGGTTCCTGCTAATGCTTCCAACACAGAACTGTCTGATAAGCGGTGATTGACCATTCGAGTTCAGCCGTCCATACGGTTCGGTTGAAGCCATGTAATATGTTACTCACAAAATGCAGATCACCTGTCAATTCGACGCAACTGGCTGGTGCTAAGGGAAACTTTTTTTTACTTATGGCCTCAATTTGACAGCCAGCACAATCACAAACAGGGAAGACAGATTCCTACTATTCTCAGACAGATAGTTTCAAACCATCTCTTTTGATTGTCCATCCAAGTGATGCTCACGGTTTTTTGGTAGGCTTGAGCCTAAGTGCTGGACGACTAGTGTACTATTCAGAGACAAGTGAAACCGAGTGATGCTTATCCATAAGTTTCATCACCATAACAGAAAGATAATCCTGTCAAAACTGCATATTATCCTGGGAACACACCTTTTCGCAGTAGGTTTCCACAGCCACCTCTGCGTGTTCCCAGCGTGCGTTACGTTCTCTCACTTGAATCTAACTGAGAAAATCTGCATAGCAGTGCCTTTTGACTAGAATTCTTTCTGCCTTTTTGGTTTGAACACCAGTAAGATATCTTACGTTTCTGAGCGTATGTCCTCTAGGCAAATGACGAAACAAAACGGACTCGCACAACAGCTGGATCCGAGTCCAGGTGGCTACTTAAAATGCATGACAGTCTTTAGAAGAGTAGCATCACCCGAAGCTGACTGCTATATGATCGGATTGCGTCCATAACTGAGATGTGCAGAGTGGTCTACATGTGACACAATGCTTCTGTGTTGAAACGCGGAATTCGAGATATAAAAACCGTGCGATAACAGTACGTAAAGCAATCTTTCACGACTAAAAGACATTGTGTCTGGACACCAAACATGCCACCCGGTCTTACTCCATTCAAAGGACGATCGAACTAGGCGTTCGAATCGTTGGGTGGTACGGTTATGCTTGAGTGTTCCGTCTGCTTCACAGAGTTGTCCAGAGTCTCATAGGACAACTGTACAGCTTATCCTTGAATTGTACGCTGATGTACTGGATATACAGCATTTTTCTGAATTGTCTCGACAGTATTTAACCATTATACTCGGACAGACAGCGCACGGGTGACTGTTTCCACAGGTCCAATCGGGCAAACCCTGCCCTAACTTGGGATTGAGTGCAATTCCTACTTCAGTTTGACTCAACGATTCAGTTCCAACGTCGCCAGATACCTTGAGGCGAAAACACTTTAAACGACGGTTGCCGTGAAGGACATTATTTTCACTGAGAAGGTACAATGTAGAGCTACATTAGGGATAACAACAATGCGTTCGCTACCCTGTCTAGATAAGCCACACAAATTGAGGGGTTTATCAACGCAACATCAGCACACCAGAGGAGACTTGATTTTAGCACGTAGGATTCTCTGTCAAACTCAACATATCCTAAGAAAAATACTTGTCCACCGAAAATAACCCTCTCAAGGGTAACTAGCTATAACATCAAATCAGCCGTCTGATTTGTGGTGAGAAGTCTTTATCATCCGAGTGTGATTTATCTGGAGCCAATGACTCAAGAATTTGACTCGCTTAGCAATTATAGGTATGCCTAGGCCGAGAATGCAGCGAATCAGACCTAGATGTCTGACTGTGATCATTGCTGTACACACTGGATGTATTCGAAGTCACATCATACTTTGAATGATGCCGAGTGTTTCTCGGCTGTACTAGGAAATACGCTGGTGACCATGGTCGATCAGAGTGATCCTTGTTTGAAGGTACCTTTTCTCACACTATTCGAAAGATAGTAACATCGCAAATTTAAAAATAGTTCTGCTGTATGCTCGTACGACCGTGTATTATTGCGGGAACATTCTTTCGCGATTAGTAGTGCGACATACAATCCTATGATTACGACTGTGTTTCGTCTGATTTCTCTTTGGGTAAATTAACACCGTTACATCAGCCTCATTATAAGAGATAAACGGTGACCAGTAACACTGAGTAGTTCAAGCGTTTTCTACGTCGCCTGACAGTTAGAAGCCGTGCGACCTAGTGGTGTCTCTTAAACAACGGATTTACAGCTCCCTCTGTACATAATGAGTTCACATTCACGCGCTAAAGTGAATTTTAAACATCTGTTGAACCAAGGAAGTTAACTGTAACATGTAAACAGAGGTATACAGTTTTACAGAATGTCCATCTAACTTCACTCACACGGTAGTTCTGGCCTTCATATACGTACTTAATATGATCAGGTTTACCATACGAATAGTATAAAAGTTTACGGAAGTTTATCGGTATAATTCACCGTTAGAGATGTAATGGTTTAGCTTCAGTTGGCCGAGAGTGGTGAGAGATCGACAAAATTTGTTAATCGGTTAGCTTCTCAAAAGACTATACGCCCTGGACTCTTGAAACTGTATGAAAATCGAATAGGCAGCAACGGTATTTATATCATCTTTCTGTTCACAAATATTCGTCTTGTTTGATTAGTAACTCAAGGAAGCTAGTGTACTTTGAAAGTCCCAGTGGGTCGAAATTCACACATTTTGTGACCTGGCCACTCCCGAGAGGAACGCACCGTACAAATTATTTTTAAACAGGTCGAATGGCAGAGGCCGAGGTGTTCGGGTGGGCTAGTCTTCCATAGTAAATACAACTCACGACCACCGGCAATAACAAAGAACGCTGACTAGCTTTTCTTTTTCATGTCTCGGCTACACTGGGACCAGTCTGAAGGCTTAATTACTCGATGTGATGCCAGGAATCAGAAACTTTAGAAAGATCTATGAATCACGCTAGGATCCAAACATCTGGCGTAATTGCTAGGAAAAAAAACCTCGGACTGCTTGCAGCACGCGGTCCATATCCAGCAACAGGGGCTTGTAACTATGAGCATCATAGAAATCAGAAGTTATCACTGACTGGCAGCAGTATCACCTGTTACGTTGCAAGCAGTAGTTCGATTGGATAAACGATTAACAAGTACTGAAGAAACAGCGGACGACATAACAATGCTACTATATCTCCAATCCGTATGTTGTATCTCAAAGTCCTCGGATTGGTTCGCTGTTGGGTTGCCTTTTGTGTCGAGACTTAGAAAAATGGTGGACCAAATGGGTTTTCATTACACTATACTCGGATTTACCAGTGCTAATATTGTGCAACACACAACTGCTTCACTGACTTCGAGCAGCAAGATCCACTGAACGTTCACTTGTCCTAGTACGTGGCACGCTGATCAAAACACGGCAATATGTTTCAAGCTCTTCCTCGTTACTTTATAAAACACAGATCGAAGTCACACTACTATAATTTTGAAAGTTCACCGCCAATCAACATCGTTCTCTCAGTGGTTATTATAACATTCTTCCTGGTTAATCATATTCGCAAACCTACATTGCAACCTAAAAGCATTCCAACTGGGTATAACGGACCGGTAGCGCACAACAGGCGGACCTTTTAAAACATGCCAACATATGTTGTGCTAATGATCGTCCTATCAGACCCTTCGGTATGATTATCTGATGTTGATAGGTCAAGTCCTTCTTATTGTTCTCAAACGCAACAGATCTCTTGTTTCGAAATCGTGTACAATGGTAGGGTTAGGCTTATCTCCATTTTATGGCTGAAGAGTTTGTCCCAGACACAAGACCGTTTCCAGTTGCTAATGGGAGAGACCAGTCAAAAGAAACCTACGGTTCCTCAGATTGTCTGGTGATCGCTGACATTTTGCTACAAAGTCGGTTTCACGTATTCTGCATCATATAGACACACTCTGATCGCATTCCGGTTTCCACAGCAATGCGGAATGTGGGCAACAGATGGCAACGCGGGAGTTGTGTGCCTCACGGTCACGTCACCTAATTTCGCTATTCTACCGTTAACTAGCGATCTATCTCACCCACCAATCTAGCCTAATACGAATGCCGATATCAACTTCATCATCCCTCAAATACCTGATGATCTTCTCGTTCTGGAAATCAACGATGGTGTACCGCAACCCAACGTTATATGAGAGCAAATGAGGTCTTCTAATATTGAAACAAAAACTTATCAGACTAACGAGTGCATACCACCACAGCAGCATGTAGGCTGAATACTTTCAGACTATCTTGTTTTAAACAGGAGCATTCTAGATTAACGGAGTCGCAACCTTCGGCATCCGATTGTGCAAAAAAAGCTATATCCTCCGTCCACTCGCGAGTGTAATATCCAACCGTATCATCACGTGAAAAGAAAAGACATGACAGACTAAACCGTACATAATATTACTAAACAATGCCATTGTGTTTTCGGATTGCAAAGCGCTTTTATAAATCACAGAATAGGATAATAACACATGCTATAATAATAAATGGATTGTGTCCTCCCCTTTGCTTGACGAATTGCAGAAACATACTCATGCAAAAATGAACCTCTGGACAGAAAAAGTGTCCAGGACAAATTACGTATGCCAAATAGGGAAAAAAGAAAGACGGGCAGAGTTGAACAAATGTTGTAACGTTGATTGTCGATATAGTATCTGCGGTGTGGATGAGGAGGATAGCATTGGGAGATGAAATATTAATGATCAAGAATGAAAACAAACAAAAAAGAAGTAAATAACGAGCTTACGCGACGCATTGTTTTTTGGGTCGTCTAATCGAACAAATAATTTGAAGGGGGCGGTGGTATAAGATGACCGTTGTTGCAGGTACGCCATAGGAAATGTGAGCAAGAGAAACGGTGGGAAGTCGACACCACCGATAATAATGAAATTTTATATTGCTATAGCAACGATACAGATATGAGAAAAAATGCGCATGTGCACTTGCTACAAGAGTGGTATCACAGTAGGGTTCAATCAATCGGTGTGGTGTCCATCTCGGTCGCCAAAGAGGAGAACACAGTAGGAGTGGAACGACGACGACGACGACTGCGATGGGCAGATGAGGTCGGATGCTGTTGTCTCTGTTGCGGACGAAGATCGGCAACCGGATTTGCGTCCAAATTGAGTGAGGAAGTCATGGATTCCGTCAAATGGGACATGACATATGAAGCGAAAAATTCTTTCAAACCCTGGCCAAGCACTGAGGTACCACATATAGCATTTCTTCGTTTTCGCAGACAATTACGCAATACGGCTGGAACGTTTGGCATGGTTTGCTTGCGTGTGGACAGCAAATAGGCTGGCGAATCTTCCACAAGAATATCTGGAAGGAGATCCAGCGTCAGAGATGACGATTGGGCTGTTGTCGAAGCGATTAGAACAGGCGCCCCAGGTGGAGGGGGACTGGGTACAGGAGAGGTGGGCGGACCCGGAGGCATCACCGGACGATGTCCAAATCCATAGGGTGGCAGTAAATGCGTGGCCCCGATTGAACTGAAATCCCGGTTGGTGACATCTGCAGAAGGCGAGCACGGCCGGGAGTGCACTAATAGAGTGGTGTGATTGTCTGGAACAGAAGTGGGATTTTGTTCAGCGCTACCCACTACCAGCTCTTCTTCAGGGCAAGGGGATAGATGTGAAGTGGTGTGTGTGCTCCAGTTTCGTCGCCTGGCAGCACCTTTCGCTGAATGGCGACCGACCACGGGGATTAAATGCTTTTTCGTTTTACTCAAGGTAACGCCAACTACAAACGGTAGCAGAAAAAATGAAAGTTAGAGATCGACTCATCCGGCTGATCGTACGAATATGCGGGGAAATAATTCTGACTTTTAACAAGCTAAAGTATTGAGAATGAAGTGAATCACTTTAATATCCAGGAAATTAAAAGCATAATGTGTACGATATCGTCACTCCTCTAGACACGTTGTTAGCTCGGAGATGATATTAATCGTAAAAATTGAGTGACAAAAAGGGACAAAAGATGAATTAGAAAATTGCCTTATGCACCCCAAAAAAGATTTTCTCTTAACAAACTACCACACGCTTGGTACCAATGATGAACACAAAACAGGTTACAACAGTTAAAGAAGAATATAGTACAAACAAAATAACGAAAAGATTCACATTTATACGAATTCAATCGTTTAAGTAGCAACAGAGGGACTCATTCAGAATTAGAAAATATTGTGACGCGGTCAAGGATTAAAGAAGTGTGTACATGGGTACATAAACACTACTAACTGCATGAACTAGTACACATGTCATATCATAAGTGTGGACAAATGGTAGCTTGTGTGTGGATGCGGTCACCGGGTTGGGAAGGATCGGGATAGGCCCAGAAAGAAGACGACTGTTAACCCTCCGGATTTCGCCAGCTCGCATGTTATCAAAGGGGGATTCGACGATTACATCATCAAAACATGCGCGAAATGCCACTGCATCGGACAGAATATGTAATAGATCTGCTCCTGAGTTTCAGAGCTTTCATTAAAAGACCAGGAAAAGAACACAAAACAGTTATGATCATCATCATCATCATTGTTTCTAATCGCACCAGTGGGGGTATGTAAACAAATCATCAAAAATGAGGTGGAGAGAATTTGAAAACACCCACATGCATTAGAGGCAACAACCAAACGTACAAACAGAGCCACTCCACTGGTGATCATAGATGAAACTATGCGTGTTTTAATTATACCTAGAAAGAATGCGGCGTCCTCATTCGTTTATTTCAGAACTGTCAACCAGTAGCTCCAGAAGTTAAAAGTTAGATGCGCGACGACTGCCTACAAGTAGGACACTCAATGGGTCCTAAGATCGTCTTTAGAGTGCTGCCCAAACCGAAATAGAAGCAGATATTCCACATTGCGGAAGCCTTGTTAATACACCGACAAATTCTCCATTCAGGTGCACAGATCAGCTGCCGACCAAACTTTCGCTGGATTAGTAGGGATGTGAATGTTACAGTGCGTTTTCATTTCATTTTCGTGTTCTTTTTCAGAGAGATTTACTGTTCATAAAATCTACCGACCATCAAACTCCTTCGATTCTTTCCACATCCACTTAGTATAGCTAGGTTAATGCTACACGATGAACGTTTGTTTAACTCTCGTTTCAGTTGTATAGATTTTTGATCCATACATTATTCCATCTAGATTCGTAATACCCTTTTGACCCGCACCAATTCAACTACACTGCGTCAGTTCCATGTTTTTCATTATTGACTATGCTTCGATTGAACCATGCTACTTTCGCTTTGATCACCAAACTGGTTATCACAGACATTACGTGACTGCATTCTCTTGCTATCAACAGTTACTATATATTGTGCATGTTGAGTCAGCAAAAGTAAATGATGAGGTGTGATCGAAGCGTCATTACACAAGACGGTTTGTGCACTATTGTTGGCCTTTTTCATTCAGATTGTTGGGAAACAGTGCACCGAAACCTTAGAACTGAATAACATAAAGTAAGGTTCCAAGTATGTATGAAAACAATCGCGAAGTGGAAGGATCAGTACGGAATGTGGAATAACATACGAGTGACAATTGTTTCTACGCTCAACAGCAGCGTTGGTGGATTCCAGTGTGAATGTTGCCAGGGCAGTCGATCTCCTGGACCACTTGGTGGATTCCATATGAGGCAGTGGGACGGGTGGGTAACAGAGTCTAAATGTGAAACTTCCAAGCTCATGACGTGGCTTCGTAGCTCAGCTGGTAGAGCATTTGCCATGCTCTGGCATGGTGTTCTTGTCGCTGGTTCGAATCCAGCCGAAGCCCTGACTTTTCACAGTTGGGTCTCATCTGAAAACCATAAATTTGCCAAACTACTTATTAGTAACACGATTGTTTTGGAATTGATACTTCCCAAATACGTAACTCTTGGTGCTGTTCCAAGAGTTGCTGATAACCACCGTCATTAACTGGGTGAAAGAAAAAATATTTGCACATTTCCAGGCTTTTGGGAACAAGTTACGAGCACTAACGACAGATAGTAGCGATAGCTAGGAGTGTCAAAAACGGTCATTCGCAAATCAACGTCAACTGCATGCATGAAAAGCACTGCTCTCTCCGGTGATGGCATTCCACCCACGTAAATTGAGAGTAGAAAGGGTGGCAAGATAGCCCATTGAGAAGTTTGTTATTAACTGGACGGACAGGAAGGTGTCAATGCATATAGGCTTTGTTCTGTTGGCAACATAGTCTCTTGGTAGACTAATTGAGCCCATTTAGATTACGTAACAATATATTAATGAGCATAACATTGCCCTGTTAACACATTGGGGATCAGTTATAGGCTAACAGAATGGCTTTGCATTTTTATCTAGTGTTGAATGAAGTGAGCAAGACAGATAACAGCATCCAGTATACTGCTTCAACGGATGAAATCAATAACGGGCAGATGGGCAGTTATTCTACTACGTGTATGTTTGCCCTAACATGTTAATGTTGTAAACACACATTAGTGGATGTAATTTTATTGGATCGTCCCTTAATACGAGCTCAATCGTTTGCCACCAGAACCGAGAAGGAGAATAGGTGCGGCAACAGCGTTTATTGGAAAGAAAACGAGGCGAGTCCATTAGGTCACAGAGGCTCTACATTTATAGGTCCGACAGAGGGTGCGGGACAATTGAAAATGCACTCGCGAAAACAGCTCACATAATGTACAGGCGTTCGATCGCGCGGCTGCTATCTAATTGAGCTTAATGGACTGAGTGAGTTAAAATCACATATCAATTAACTCGAAGCCGGATCGATCACCTTTGCTGCTTTGTTAGGAGATGCGTCTCCTAACACCTCCTCTTTGAGCTTGTTGGTCGTGCGTACGTAAATGAGGATTGAGCCCCATGTTTTCTATTGAACTGCTGTTCCATTGGAAAATTCCTGTTAACCGTCGATAGTCTGGAAGGGTATAGTAGATCATTCGATGTTCGTAGTCTGCGTCCTATCAGAGCTTCTTCTGGAGAGTTCCATTCCCGAATCTGTCGATTCGACATCTTTCGGTAATTAGGATAGGGCGCTTTGAGGATGTCGGTCGTATATCCCTCCCCTTTGGCTTTTTGAGGGACTCGTATGAACGTATTCACAAACAGTTTAGTCTGGCCAATTGATTGCATACGGTTAGGCGGTGACCAGATGTTTTGACGTAGGTTCTGATAAATGCAATCGGGTTTCTTATCTGGCAGTGGAGCTTGCAATTTCACAGTTTTGCACAACTGGTTGAGTGGCATGTCCAACAGTTTCAGACGCCCAATCCAGTCCAAACCCAGAAGATTCAATTTCGAATGTTCGGTGAGGTAAACTGTGCCACTTGCATGGACATCACGGCATTCAATATCACAGTCTAACTCACCAATCAGTGCCAGTTTTTCTCCAGATGCATTCTGAGCTGGATGTTCTGTTCTCTTATACGCCGGACGGCCACTGTTCTTCCAAGTCTGTCGCGAAATCAGCGTGATATCAGGCGTGCCGGACTGCCATTAATTTTCACCGACACGTACTTTCGGCGTGCAGCGAAACTGGGGTTCAATGTGGCCAAAACGGGATTCAGCTTTGCGCATTGTTTCTTCGGTTTCTTCCGATGGTTCCTTGAAGACGACGGCAGGATTCTGGGTGACAGAGATGAACGGCAGCACATCTCTTTATGTCCGAATCTTTTGCACTTCTGGCATTTATGGTGCTTGAATGGATAGAACCGCACAAAATGCCAATCACCGCACTGCCAGCATGCAGTTGGGGGTTTGGATAAAGGCTTCATATCATGCTATCTGGCTCTTCGGTTGTGTGGCCGCTGCGAAACGGTATAGACTGAAGGTAACCCTGATTGTTCAATCATGGCAGTGTCATGTTACAAAGTGATCAACCGTTGGCACTCTGCTGTCACAGATGCCAAAGTCATGCCAGGGTCCTGTTCAATCTTGTTCAAAATTCTGGTCCGAATGTCATCATCTTGGGCGGATTGAAGACCGCAGACGAATATCAGACACTGTCATTGTCTTCAACTTGAAATTTTCACATTCTCTGTTGACTGTACTCGCGTAAGTGATAAAATCTTCATGTCCATTTTTTATCAGCTTGAGGCACTGATACCGGATATTGAACAAGGATGACTGCTCTCCGAAAATATTCGTCAGTATCTTCAGTGTTTCCTCAAAAGTAAGATCACGAGGTTTCTTTGGCAGAATGAAACCAGTAAACCTCGAATGTTCTGTCGTACTGAGTTTGCGAAGAAGCAATCGCGCCTTTCCTGCATCATCCATATCAGCCAACTCCACTCGGAAGACATCTTCGTATCGGCTGAACCAGGATTCGAATGTCACTCCGGCATCGGCATCATAAACGAATTCATTAATGCTGTCCGTGATCGCGTCCACCGTTGAACCCGGTTTGACGTTTGAATTTGCTGACATCAGAGATAAATTGCGCGTTAGTGTTTCGATTAATTTCAGTTGGGCTGCATCGAATTGTGTCTGTTGCTGTTGCAGGATCAGTTTCATTTCTTCCACTGGCGTTGTCATTTTCCGCGTGGGTTACGTGTGTAGCACCCGAAGTCGCCGAGCGTCGCCAAGGAATAACAAACATCAAAACAGGAAGTGAGATATTCGATGATTTACTGTCGAGATGGATTTAAGGTTTGTAAGCGCAAACAGTTCTGTCAGTTGCTCCTGGTTCTTTGCTTGCTGCTATTATCACATCAAACCAGCATTTGATAGCCTGTCTTGGTGTAAATTAACGGACTTAGTTCGAAAGGCGCATGACCTGAGAATTCTAGCGGTGTACGTTGATGAGTTCAAAAAATTTAAAAAAAATTCCATTATAACACACAAGAAGAGTGAAAAGTTCGAAAGGGGTTCCAATAACTGGTATGTAGCCTACTGTCCAGAAAACAGTCTGTATACAAAGTCGGTTCAGGTTAACGCATTAAGATTATCTCAACTTGGCTGGTTCAATGGGCGTCAAAAATACAAACATGATGCTAAGAAAATTAATCACATACGGCTATTCGACGAGATAACACTGGGATTTACAACAATGTTTGCAAACTACTATAACCAACACGGTGGATTGTAGTCCATTCGGTCGACAGAATTCATCAATTCGAAAGAAACACACACTTACGTGCGAGACAAACAAGATAAATAGCCGCTTCAGTAATAACTCTGTGGCAAAATTCTACGACCACTTAACTTTTCAGCATCAATTCGGCACAGTCTGTCTGTAGTCACTAAACAACACACGTTAACAACCCTCACAAAAAGTCATGAGGCTGACGACAGCAATCCGTGTGGTCACACTACTTTGACGACTTAAGTACGGCTCATGCAACGTCTGAGTCATATAAGCGACACAAAAACAGCACGCACTATGGGAGAGCGCTATCCGGAAAATAGGTGATAGCACGCTGTGTGCGCTTTGGTGGTAGATGATAATATGGAGCAGCTGTGCTGTTCTAGCGGATTCAGTCGGATAACGTGAGCTAAACGAGATCGGTTCTACTTCTCCCATAGTCAAAAACATGACTCTGACAAGGATAAAATACAGTGAAAAAGAAAAACCATTAATTTTACTAACGTGGGACAGATGTGGAACATATCGATTGTCAGCAGCAACAACCACTACTTCGACATTAAAATCACGCTCATATAAGGCGTTCCCCATAGAAAACATTCAAAGGTTGCAATAAGACGCTTGATTAAATTATCAAAGGAAAGACAATTCACTATAAAAAAAACAGTGACATCTACAGTGAGCTGAGTTTGAAGTCTCTCGGACATTTTAAAGTGGAACTATGTGATGTCTAGTGACGATTTAAAAAAGATAGTCCACATGACCCTAATGCATGAAGGTGGTGCTGGTATGATCTCAAGGAGAAAGGATGTTTTAACAATAAATCCAATGGCAGACGATTAGCGATTATTTGAAATACATTAACAGCTGCGGACGTAAATGAGCTGATTACATCGGGCGATAAACAAAATCCGCTAACAGTTAGTACGTGAAGCGTGCCCGATGTTACAAAAATGTAACTTTTCTTTAGCGGACTGCAAGTTAGACTGGTCGGTTATAATAATGACATAAACTTGACTGAAAACCTTAGAAACATACCTGCCCAGTAAGTAACCAAGACAACTGGGCTGAAGCCTACTTCAAGACAGCAACTATGCAACCTGTAACCAACTGTGGCATAACCGAAACGTTTACTGATATGTCACTACACCTGCTCTTACTTCCATCCCATACGTCTAATTAATTCGTACCCATTTAGAATTTAACCGCAGGACTCAATTACAGGTTCACCAAAAGCCTATCTACCAAGTCTCTACTTCTATTCGCAACTTCTTAACAGTATATTGTCTGTTCGCTGATTATCGCAATTTAACCAGCATACGGAACGACGGAGCGGATCCTGTGATCAGAGTGTTTTGATATTGACCCTCATTCACTGCATACAGCAGATTATTGAATTCACTGGGAGAAAAGTTTCAGTAACTTCCCATCCGCCACCGAATCTCTTCCATGCTGATAAACCCAATGCCCTTATAAATCATGTTGCTCTCTCAGTCTACAAACACATTGCTAATTGTAACAAAGCCCTCACGGCTCCTCAGAGTTTATACATACACCCAAAGAGTGCGATAACTGAGCGTCATGTCCTGCCTACAGTGAGACAAGAATACAGTCAATCTCTCGATCAATTTCTTCAGAACGTGAAATCTCTCTCCGCTGAGTACCAAGAAGAATTCATCTGATTCACCCATTCGCACTCTAATTTCAAATCAAATTCGTCAAGGATTATAAGAAGAGGAGAATGTTGTTCTCAAGACCTCCTGTGAACTAGCCAGGCGGCTCCCGCTCGCGTACAAACAGACGATCTTGTACAGTACTTAGGCATCTGCCTCATGTTCCTCGTTTACCAGGTACGTGTTCCCATTTGACAAACACGCAGTCACAACAATTTTTACAACTCTGTTTTTGTAACTAACAATGTTTTGTGCTATCTCTGTGCTTTAGGTCGACCGCCAAAACCAAACTGTCCTACTGCAGAGGCTTTGAGCAAAGTATGTGGAAAGGGTCATTTCCAACGAGTTTGCAGAGCTTCCTTAATTGTCAAACCGGTACCTCTTCAGCAAATTGAACCAGCAATCGATTATCTCCTTTCAACTGTAATTATTGCGGCTGCCCTTCCTGTCTTTTTAGTGTCATAATTCGTATCACTGTTAACGACGTTTCATTATATGCACTTACGAAAATCGTAAGCTGTAGCTGAGAAGTACGGTTGGAGACTCAGCTCATTAGAGCAGCGAGTTACCATGGTTTCCATTCGTTTACCAAGCTTCACTCACGGCTACCTGTACATTTCTCGCCGATTTAAGGATAGGATCTATGAACATTCCAGATCGGCGCAAAGAAGTGCTGCGTGGCCATGGTTTTCCTCCGTTACACGACCACATCAAAATCCCTTGTCCTAGAACTAAACCTGTTTCATCCTTTTGCGGACTTTTTGCAGCTTTATGTTGAACCGCAACGTCTTTTTGAACATCTACCAAAAACCTACTGCTACTAAATTAAGGCGTTCTTGTATGTAAGACACTATATTTATCAAGGCTGAACGTGAAAAACGTCTACATTCAAGCATCGTAAGGTCATCACGGCTACCATGGACAGCGCAGCTTTCGGTAACTCCGAATGAACGTCATAGCTGAGTAATGATAACTGGCTGCAGTCAGAGGATTAAGTGTTTCACATACTTCAACGTTTATTTTTTGCTGCGTATTGACAAACCAATAGCGAAAATCAAGCGATGTGATGTATACAGCACAACTGATTTGAACAGTGCGTATCATCAAATCCCAGTCGGAGGAGATGAAAAAATATACAACCTTTGAGGCATGAAGTAGGTTCTCTTAATTTTGTAATATTTCGTTTGTTACGAAGAACGATGTGGCATGCTTCCAAGTGGTGATATTATCGATAAATAAAACCTCCCTGGTACGTATACCTACGCTGACAACGTGGTTATATGCGAAACGACCGTTGAAGAGTACGACCAGAATTCAGAAAAAACCCTAGGCATTCGCAAAAAAGTACGACATCACAGTCAACAAAACGAAAAACAGCATGTACATCCGGCGACTAGATCTCCTTGGCTTTGATCTATCCAGAAAAGAAATCAAACCGGACATGTGAAGACTCAGATAACTGAGAGAAATACCTCCCTCCAGAATATGAAAGCTTAGGAACGTATGGTAGACACGTATACTATTTTCAGTGGATATCCCACTTCTCTGATAAAATCAGTCTACTCTTACGAAATCGAACTTTCCCGCTTCCAAAAGATGTCATGGCTGCATTCGAAGACTTGAAACAGTAACTAGAGAATACTATGTCTGTTACTATCGAACGTGGTGCAATTCTAATGACAGAAACTAACGCATATGATATAGTCATTGCAATTCCTTTAGATCATGATGGCAAACTGGCTGTATTTTTTTCGAAAGCGCTATCAACAACAGAACCTGGATGCTACGCCGTTGAAAAGAAGGTTTACATCACTAAGCAGCCATTAAAAAGTGAGGACATTTCCTAGTGCGGAGTAACTTCAAACTGGTAACAGATCAACGATATACTTCAATCACGTTTTGTAACAAACCGAATAAGAACTAACGATAGAAAAGATCCAATGATGGCGAATCGAACTTTCCGGTTTCCACCAAGTTTATCTTCTCTGCTGTGATGAGTGCGTCACCAACGCAGTTTTTGTGCATCCGTCGTCCATTTGGACTTGAAGGCGTTGCACGACTCGCTGTGTCACTCTAATATAACACGAACTGTACAATTCGTGCGTTCTCATAATCCACCCGTTTCTTTTGCTAAGGTAGAGAAATCTAGTACTCAGTGGTCACAGTGCATCAAAATTAGACCACAATTATCGAATCCACCCCAAGTTCATTCGATTAAAACCAGGAAACCGTTTGATCAACTAAGCATAGCCTCAAAAGCACCTTTATCAACAAACATCCAAAAAGAATCTCTCCTTACAATGGTCGACGAATTTTCACGCCTTCAATACGCATCTGTGCATGTCGAACTTATCCCCTAACTTCGGAATGCCTTCGTACATACAGCCCGATCGTGCATCTTCATTTATTGCCGAGCAGCGGACTTTCTCAGCACAGCAAAGATATCACAATTAGCCCGACAACAACCTATAGCCCACAATGTAACCTTTAAGTCGAACGTCTAAACAGAAACATTTGAGGGGCTATCACGTTTTCGCTCAAATTACGAAAAGTCTATATTAGGCAATGGGATGCACTCCGTATCATGTCCTTTTCTTTGTGCGGCGACATAATCGCAAAGAAACGGCAGGTATGTTGCTATCCAGTTGGTTGCGGAAGTCCAGTCCTACTTCGGAAAATGAAGCGAATCCAAAGGTATGAGCTGTTGGTTGAAGAGGTCGAGCCTATGAAATGTAATCCGAATCATGCTAGCAACCGCTCCTCAGATGAGAGAGAGAATAAGGTGTCGCTCATGTACTTCGCTCCCGCTGTGCATAGCACAGAAAAACACGTCGAAAATATATTCCAATCGCTAAAGCACAGGAGGAGTGTTCATTTGACTCACCGGATTCAAACATCTTTCCCTTTCTTGCTGGAGGTGAAGGCAACAAGAAACATTAATTTAAATGCAATCCACTAGGTGACCTTAGAAGACTAAGGCAGAGAGTACACCCTTACTGTTTTGGAAATAAGATGGGAATCATGAGCTTTTACACTCTCTGTTCACGTGTTCCCATTATCTCTCTCACTTTCATTCGACCACATATACCCTTCCTGTTCATTGTTTACGGCGCCGTATACCTTTGATTCGCATACAGGCGGAGTAAATGTGCTAAATTCAAGACTCTCATTTGTGCTGCTAAGCATGTTTCTACTTTCAAATTCATATATTGACTCAATTCATTCCAGTTTACAGGTTAGCATCATGGTTCAGTTACAAGCTGAATATGGATCCTAGTCACCAGCTCTCCACATCTATGTACAACTTGCCAACAATCAATCGTCTACTCGCCTCATATTGACCATCCCCAACAGTTTTGTCAGCAGCACACCATAGTAATGTATAGGGGGTATCAGGAGGAATAGCAGAAACCTCTCATAAACACTTTCGAATGAAGGCCTTTCAAGCCCAGCCAATCAATAATTCTGTCGCGGCCATTTTTCCAGTTTACAGCTGTTCAAAAATAAGAATAGCAATATCGGAGAAGTCGCTAGTTCTCGGAAAATATGGTATGACGAAAAGACTAGCAAAATACACTTGTGAGTGACCTTCATCGCTGCCATGGTCATGCACTTCTCCGGTCTTCACGAGCGTCCTCAGCCGTCGTGCCAACTGTTGCTGTCATCCCGACTACACGCTTACTCTGCATTGTCTAGACATTTGTTTGGTCCATCCCCTTTGACCTTGTTTTGTTGCTAGTCGCAAACCCTATAAATACGAATGGGTTTGTGACTACGTTATTATCAGCTGAACGACATAGGGAAACTCTGTTTGAAGGCCAGTCTTTTCTCTGTGTTTATGCGGTAGCCTCGGGTGGATAGGTTGGCCGGGAAGAGACTAATTGATCGCGTATACTTCGTGCTCCATTGTTCATTACTGTTGACCGTCGTTCCGTTATTCACCGTTTCAGTAACCGTTATTTTGCTATCTGTTTACGCGCTCTTAAGCCGTAGATCCATGAAGCCGGCATTGCATGAAAAGCCGGAGTGGGCTCTGTCCATCTAAACTGACGGGATGTCAGGCAAGCTCAAACTTATTTACAAAGCATTCTATTGACCTTCTTAAGCATTACGCTAAAAAGCTAAACTACGGGTAAACGGGCGTAGCCGGAATGTTGAAAATAAGCACCACAAACCACGTCAATGTCAATCACTGACCATCAGGCAAGTGATTCCAACATTAAACGATAAATGATGGTTTCACAAACAAAAAAATATGCCCGAACCCGCGGCGCCTATCGGTAGGTTCTTGTTGACCTACTGAAAAGTGGGTAGGTCAAACGTTTCACTGTTTACAAGATGTTCATAGTACTTAAGTGCAAGTAACGCAGACGACTTTTAAGAGAAAACCTGTTTAACGAATTTGAAAAATAGGGGTGGAAAGAACGAACTTCACGTACCTTTGTTTGCGTTCAAACAGGTAGCCCTCATAATTTGCAATGGTCTGGATAGACTGATCTACATGGTGGCCAGCATGTTAATTTTTGAAAAAAAGGAAGATCCGAGGACAAATACGGGGCAAACATGTGGGGCCTGAAAAGTTCAAAAAACATTCTGTAAGAGAACGATGGAAGGAATTTGGTTAACTATAATCAAACAGCCCGTATGAAAAAGTTTCGAGAACGGAAACCGATGAATGTGACTGGTGAACTGTGGTAGTCACAACGACCAATATGCCGTATCCGAATCGTAGTTCCCACAAAGACTTTCCCAGCTACGCGTTTTTTGATCCCAGTTCTGCATGAAGGAGTGCCGCCGGGATAGACAAACATGTGAACACCTCTGATTTCTGATGTGTAAATCCAAGTAACGACGGAAGCAGTTCGCTTTAAGAGCTTATTACCGAGCTAGTGTATCATTCTTCAAGGTGCCAGGAGATAGTTTTAACTATACCCTTGCCAAAATACCGCCTGCAGTTAGTGCAGCTAACTGTTATTCCCGAACTCACACAGACCTTAGAACAATACCAGGGTCCTCCACAGTCAAATATCTGATAATAAAACTACTCGCAATGTAAGATAGTCATTTCGTATCAATGTGCTCCACTCCAAAATCCGATGTCTCACTTCTATTTTTGACGCTTAAACTCTTTCTATACAGTCCTACTTTAATAATGCGTGTCTCTCAGTTGCACCAACCTCGTTGGTTATATTATTCTGTTGAATTTACCGAGATCTTTCCTAGGTTATGCAGTGTTCTTGTGAGTGTCTATCGGAAGGCGGCAACAGTTCTTCGATCAATCCAGTTCAACCAAGTTTTTTCGAATTCTTTACAGTTTGCGACAAATTATCTACCCAAATATTGTGATCGTTCACACCCACTATGTCATAATTATTCTGCGTGTTTCTTACAAACTCATCAGACATTTAAGTCACGATTTACAAGAATGTTCACACAGAACATTAGTCTTCCTCTATTTACCTCGTTATCGCTGAAACATACAGTACTTAAGGTTGTTGATTAATTTTGAAAATGACCATTCACATAAATTTACTTTTAACTTGTTATCTCCATTTGCAAATATACATGTATCTCTTCAATTTACTGGATCATTACACAGTAGTTCCTCCCATACAGATCAGTGAGAAGACCCACGACGGGTGATTCATCTTCGAAAAACAACCCAACCAATTCACTGAAAATACACGGTTGGCGGCATCCGTTTCGGATTGGCCTGTTACGGTGACCAAAGCCGGAGGACGCCTGCGCTTAACCATCACCACAAGTGACTTACACTGCACCACTTGTGCCTCTACTCACGTACCACGTATCCATTGTGAACCCAAAGGAAGAAGACGTGTAAGTGAGGCATTTGTGTCCAGCCGGCCAATGCCGGTCAGCCAATTAGCTGACAAGCACGAAACTGAAGCCCTATCTCTCGGGAAATAAACAGAGAGACTCTAATGGTAAGAGCTAAACTGGGAAGAAAAATATTGAAAATACAACCCAAGAAGTGCTTCAATATATGAGTACACGCCAGTGCAATCTATAGGCGACAAGGAAAAAACAAAGTTCAAGGTTGGGCTGGAAGAAAACAGGCGAAACGTTCATCCTACAGTACGCCAACAAAGACGGAGAAAAGGAAACTTAGTAAGTCATAGAGACTCAGGTTTCTGAAAACAGGAGCGGGTAAGTTGCCAAACGATAATGGTCGTTGGTCGATGAGAACAAGACAAAAGGGAATTCACTTGTATACCCCACTTGAGTCTAACGCAGTCGATTGCTTCATCGATGGTTTACTATGAGTACGTTGGTGACCTACTAATCCGAAGAGGCTAGCGCATTCGCGACCGCACATATCCTAACGGCATATAGTCATGTCACCACGACCTATGGCACTGATGGTTTCTTTGCGTACCGCGCGCTTCCCTTCATGACCACGTTATAATTACTCATTAAACATGCGGACGCCCGTCCGGATCATATTTCTCCAGATTGTCCGGTTCAACGTTGTCTTCCCAACATATAAAATAAGTGTTATAACGTGAAAGACTTACCTGCACAACATCCTGGTATCTCAGTTTGTGATGACCAGGAGTTCGCTTACCTGATTTTAGCCGTCCGTATGGAAGCTAGCTTGGAATACGGCCTTCGTTCATTCTACAGACGTGACCTACCCAACTAAACTGATTCTGCAGCAACATAGCTTCCAACCCGTCCATGTCCGCTCGCCGAAGCACCTCTGCGCACGGAACCATGTCCGAACACCGATTACCCAAAATTTGTCTTAGACGCTGCAAATGGAAACGGCTCAGACAGCGCACGTTCCGCTGATACAGTGTCCAAGTTTCACCACCGTACGGCAGTATGGACAGCACCATTGGGCAGCAGACACATGGCTTGGTGGCCATCTTCAGGCTGTGGTTCTTCCAGACATGTCTTTCAAAACGTCCGTAACTCGTGGTCTGCGGGCAAGTCGACAGACTGTTATCCAAGTAGCAAAAAACCGTGCGGCTGTCGACAACGTCTCCATTGATGTAAATTTCGAGCGCAGATGCAGAAATAGCACCCCCGCCTGTAGAAGGGTTGAGAAAAAATTCTTACCTGTGTTGATACCTAATTCAAACTTAGACGCCGCGGTCGCAAAAGTCATGATCAGTCGCTGAGTGTTGTTTTCACTGTATGCAAACAGCGCGCTGTCATCTGCGAACAGAAGCACGCGTATCATTGAAATATGTAGCCGGCTTGGGGTATCGAGACGTTGACTATTCAGCAGGCGCCCAACTTTCCGGTACTCAACCTCAACGCTGTCCTCCGCCGAGCCCATGCACTGATACCGGGAGTATCATTATCACAGATAGCAATACACCAGTGGTTCACACTGATGCTTAACTGCCACACAACCATGAGGAAAAAACAAACCCTGTAAAAGAAGAGAAGAAAAAAGAGAGAGGGTAGGGGACCTAACCGCTAAAAATAGCTACGTCTACATTCAAACATACAACATCAAGGCGCCTACACCTTGCAAACAAACAACCAAGCTGTAAGTGAAAGTAAGGCGTCATCAGCAAGACCAGACAATCTGTTCACATACTTGGTCGGTACACCCCTGCGTTTAAGTGATTCTAAAAGTGTAGATCGATCCACCGATTCAAACGCACCTTTATTGTCGAGGGATACGGCAATTGTTGGTCGACGGTACACATGACCGGGAGTATAATAGTCGATTAATATAACAAGCAGCACAGTCCATTAATGTGGAAAAAATTCACTGAACCTCTACGAAGTGCACTTCCTCGAATATCACGTGATGCACACTGCATTCAACAGTTTCTAAAAGATTCGTACGTCCCGTTACAGTGAATGGAAGCAATTTCCTTGCGAACTGTAGTGATGCCGACTAAGTAGTAGGTTTAAAACATCTGTTCACTTGCCCAGTCATAAGGCAAAATGTGCGCCGTTCCAAAAGGTTCCCATTTCACCTTTCCTTTTTACAGTAATTAACACTCGTGTGTTGCTGACATAAATCCGATGGACAACCCCTCATGATGTTTAGCGCTCCTTTTGCAAATTAACATGTTACTGGAGAGATAGGTCGGTCTTCTATGTATGTTTACCCATTTTAAGTCAGTTCCACGTGTTAACTTTAGTACGGTTTACGGTTGCAATGGCCGATAGGTTACGTGAAAAAACTGTGTTTCAGTACCAAGCGCACAGTAACACACCAGCTGGCACGCACCGGGCGCAATCACAGTCGCGGAGGGTTGATTTCGCACAAACACTGTTACCACCACGGTTGATTTGTCGGACAGTAATCACAGACTACAGTCGGTAAATGATGGGGTCAAACTGCTATGTAACTACAGGCTAAGAGTAAGTTAATAGGATGGGGTCAAGTGATATCCACAACCCACTATACTGGTTGAAAATGTCACAGGGCAAGAAAGGTGAAAATTGTTCGGGTAAAACCGATTATGTGGGACAATCAGGGCTGTTTGCACAACGAAGGCGCAATGCGAAATGTGAGCCCCAGATTTCAAGGGAGTAAAGTGTAGTGGGCTCTCCATAAGGAAAAGAACAATGAGTAATACAGAACCCCACAAACAAGTGTTTTGACATGATGGCCACAGCAGATAGATCGATTGCTAGTTGGCTAGTTAACTCGGGCCAAGTACTTCTCCAAAAATTGAGCCGAACTTCCGAGTGTGATCCAATAATTGTGTGTGTGAGGCCTGCATCTATTTTGCAGGTGGCTAAGAGGCTACGATGTTGTCGAGGCATCTCAAGCTTTCTGGGCAACTTGCTGAACCATCCACCAAAAACGATGAGATCAGATGACCCAAAATACAGTCAAGTCTGTTCCGTTTCTAGCACAGCGGAAGAGTGTATCAGTCTTGCCTGATTCAAATAACACTCTTTGTGTTACTGAGGCTGATAAATTTATCTTTGAAGGTTTTGACAGGAAACAACAGAGAGCACGTCTGTTCTACATAGTGAGCAGGAAAGTATAATCTACCAGATATTGCACGCAGCGAACGTGCTACGTTTTTAATAGGCGGCTCATTCATTTAACCACGCGTATCCGTCCCTGTATCACTGCTATCGTGCTGTACACACGTAATCAGTTAGTAGGGGGGATGAATGTGACGTAACCTAAGTGCTCATTTATGTGCCAAAACACTTACAGTATACCTTCGATCTCAAGCAGCGTAAGGATGAGAGCTAGGAAATAGGCACAAAACCAAGAACGGGATAAATCAGAAAAATTCAAGGAGACTAACAAAATCAGAACAGCAAACTAACTTGGACACTATTGGGGTTGAACCCAGAATAACGAGGACTGTTTCAGTCTGCAAACCTTTGGACCCCCGGCAAACACTTTCATCAGCATCACCATCATAGACAGCAATACATCAGTGGCTCACACTGATGCTTAACTGCCACACCACCACGAGGGAAGAAAAAAAGCGAACCCTGTACAGGAGGACAGAAGAAAAAAAGAAAGGGATGCGAATTGACCTAACTACGAGAAATAGCTACCTCTATATTCGAACAAATAATATCAAGGTGATTACACCTTGCAAACAAACAACCGAGCTGTAAGTGAAAGTAAGGCGTTATCAGTAAGACAGGTTTATTACAGCTTTAACTGCCACGCACCATTGAATGCATTCACTTCACAAACAACGACAACATTCACGCCACTGAGCTCGGTTAGCCGCCACCTCACATAACGTCTCAAGCAATCGACTTTGTGAGTCGCGACGGCCCCAGCACGGGAGACGAACCCGACCTACAGTGATCAACCCCTTCGTGAATGATTTCATTTATCTACGCCAGGTCATCATCTGTCCACCTCGCATCTTACGCCAGTCGGCCGAAGCGTCGGCAAACAATGCTCGGTATGGCAAACGACTAGCTGGCATCCTTAGTACATGACCTAACCATCTAGGTCTGTGCAAAGGTAGTGACTGAACAAAAGAACTCATCTGACAATCAGTGTCAAACACCCGCTTCCTAACCTCCACGTTGCTCAATCGCTGGTGCCACCCGATACCAGCGACTGAACGTAGACATCGGTGGTCGACTACCTGAAGGCTGTTCACGTCCTCTACCCTGAACGGCCGGGTTTCACAGCTGTAAAGTAATACAGTCATCACTGTTGTCTGATATACATCACCCTTAAGTTTCAGGGAAATACCTCTCTGTCGCAATTGGTGTCTCAGATTAGCGAATACCGCTCTGGCCTTGGAAATAGGCGCTTCCATTACATTCCCTACACCTCCACCACCGCCGCTGATGCAGCTTCCCCGGTACACAAACCAGTCAATAACCTCCATGGTTTCATTATCAAACAGTAAACCTACGTAATCACAGCAATCTTGCAGGACCACCCTGCATCTTGAGGCTGCAAGGCGCATTCCGAAGTATTTAGCAGAACGCGAAATGGCGTTCAGCGTTGTTTGTGCCACTTGAAAGTTATCAAACAGCAACACCTTGTCGTCAGTATAATCAAGTTCAGTCAGTCTTTCATCAAGTGGAAGGTCCACACCGGCATCATTTGAATGTTGCAGACAGTTCTCCATTATTTCCTCCATGACGAAATTGAACAGAAATGGTAAAAGGGGACAGCCTTGACGAACGCCGCTCCTGGTGCTGAAATTGTCAGACAGCTCACCGTAAACCCTAACCTGAGCCGAAGTATGGGAGTAAAGCACCGACAGTCTGTTCACATACTTGGTCGGCACACCCCTGCGTTTAGGTGGTTCTAAAAGTGTAGATCGATCCACCAAATCAAACGCACCTTTATAGTCGAGGGATACGGCAATTGTTGGTCGACGGTACACATGACCTTGCCCCAGAATTTGACGCGGGGTAAAAATGTGATCTATCATCATCATCATCATCATCATCATCACAACAGCCATGAGCCTGACCAAAAGGTACTGTGGCTCGGGCCGCCGCTCACCTCAACAGTGACGTGGAATATCCTAGAAGAAAACGTTACTAAGAAGATTGAAAATTATTAAAACAAGACTAAGTGGAAGAACTAGAAATGGTATGGATACA